>SJYW01013950.1:59942-100796 GCA_006410735.1 Raphicerus campestris | reverse complement strand
CATACATGACCACTGGAAAAACCATAGCCTTGACTAGATGGACCTTTGTTGGCAAAGTAATGTCTCTGCTTTTGAATATGCTATCTAGGTTAGTGATAACTTTCCTTCCAAGGAGCAAGTGTCTTTTAATTTCATGGCTGCAATCACCATCTGCAGTGATTTTGGAGCCCAGAAAAATAAAGTCAACCTCTGTTTCCCCACCTATTGGCCATGAAGTGATGGGACCAGATGCCATGATCTTAGTTTTCTGAATGTTGAGCTATAAGCCAACTTTTTCACTCTCCTCTTACACTTTCATCAAGAGGCTTTTTAGTTCTTCTTCACTCTCTGCCATAAGGATGCTGTCATCTGCATATCTGAGGTTATGGATATTTCTCCTAGCAATCCTGACTCCAGCTTGTGCTTCATCCAGTCCAGCAATTCTCATGATGTACTCTGCATATAAGTTAAATAAGCAGGGTGACAATATGCAGCCTTGATGTTCTCCTTTTCCTATTTGGAACCAGTCTGTTGTTCCCTGTCCAGTTCTAACTGTTGCTTCCTGACCTGCATACAGGTTTCTCAAGAGGCAGGTCAGGTGGTCTGGTATTCCCATCTCTTTCAGAATTTTCCACAGTTTATTGTGATCCACCACAGTCCAAGGCTTTGGCATAGTCAATAAAGCAGAAATAGATGTTTTTCTGGAACTCTCTTGCTTTGTCCATGATCTCTGGTTCCTCTGCCTTTTCTAAAACCAGCTTGAACATCTGGAAGTTCACAATTCACATATTGCTGAAGCCTGGCTTGGAGAATTTTGAGCATTACTTTACTAGCATGTGAGATGAATGCAATTGTGTGGTAGTTTGAGCATTCTTTGGCATTGCCTTTCTTTGGCATTGGAATGAAAACTGACCTTTTCCAGTCCTGTGGCCACTACTGAGTTTTCCAAATTTGCTGGCATATTGAGTGCAGCACTTTCATAGCATCATCTTAAGTTTTCTAAGGCCAACTTGACTTCACATTCCAGGATGTCTGGCTCTAGATTAGTGATCACACCATCATGATTATCTGGGTCGTGAAGATCTTTTTTGCATAGTTCTTCTGTGTACTCTTGCCACCTCTTCTTAATATCTTCTGCTTCTGTTAGGTCCATACTATTTCTGTCCTTTATTGAGCCCATCTTTGCATGAAATGTTCCCTAATTTTCTTGAAGAGATCTCTAGTCTTTCCTATTCTATTGTTTTCATCTACTTCTTTGCATTGATTGCTGAGGAAGGCTTTCTTCTTTCTCCTTGCTATTCTTTGGAACTCTGCATTCAAATGGGTATATCTTTCCTTTTCTCCTTTGCTTTTCACTTTTCTTTTCACAGCTATTTGTAAGGCCTTCTCAGACAGCCATTTTGCTTTTTCGCATTTTCTTGGGGATGATCTTGATCCCTGTCTCCTGTACAATGTCATGAACCTCATTCCATAGTTCATCAGGCACTCTTGTCTATCAGATCTAGTCCCTTAAATCTACCCACCTCCTTGAGTATCAGAAATAAAAACAAAAGTAAATAAGTGGGACCTGATTAAATTTAAAAGCTTTTGCACAGCAAAGAAAACTATAAGCAAGGTGAAAAGGCAACTCTCAGAATGGGAAAAAATAATAGCAAATGAAACAACAAAGGATTTATTTCCAAAATATACAAGCAGCTTATACAACTCAATACCAGAAAAACAAACCACCCAATCAAAAAGTGGGAAAAAGACCTAAACAGACATTTCTCTAAAGACATACAGATGGCTAACAAATCCATGAAAAGATGTCCAACATCACTCATTATTAGAGAAATGCAAATCAAAACTACAATGAGATATCACCTCACACTGGTCAGAATGGCCCTCATCAAAAGTCTACAAATAAATGCTGGAAAGGGTGTGGAGAAAAGGGAACACTCTTGTACTGTTGGTGGGAATGTAAATTGATACAGGCACTATGGAAGACAGTATGGAGATTCCTTAAAAAACTAGGAATAAAACCACCATATGACCCAGCAATTGCACTCCTAGGCATATACCCTGAGGAAACCAAAATCAAAAGAGACATATGTATCCCACTGTTCACTGCAGCACTATTTACAATGTCTAGAACATAGAAGCAACCTAGATATACATCGATGGATGAACAGATAAGTTGTGGTATGTATACACAATGGAATATTACTGAGCCATAAAAAGGAATGCATTTCAGTCAGTTCTAATGAGGTGGATGAACCTAGAACCTATTATATAGAGTGAAGTGAGTCAGAAAGAGAAAGATAAATACCGTATTCTAACACATATATGAGGAATCTAAAAAAGTGGTACTGAAGAATTTATTTACAGGGCAGCAATGGAGAAATAGACATAGAGAATAGACTTATGGACATGGAGAGAGGGGAGGAGAGGGTGAGATGTATGGAAAGAGTAACACAGAAACTTACATTACCATTTGTAAAATAGATAGCCAATGGGAATTTGCTGTATGGCTCAGGAAACATCAAACAGGGGCTCTATATCAACCTAGAGGGGTGGGATGGGGCAGGAGATGGGAGGGAGGTTCAAAAGGGAGAGGATATATGTATGCCTATGTCTGATTCACATTGATTGTGTCTCTTTTCATCTTAGCTGCCAGGAAGCTAAGAGATAAAATTCATCTCCATATAGTACTGATCCTAGTGGCTCTGCATATTCTATGTTCTCCCTGGTTCTGTCATCTATTTTACTCATATTTAATTATTACAAGACACCTAATTCTTCTATAGAATGTGAGAAGCCATTTACTAACTAATTCACTCAAGAGGAAAATTTTGACTTAAGTGTTAGGAAAAGAACACCTGACTTGGGATAGTCAAGAATATTAGATATTAGAATAGGATCTAACTGTTCTTCACATTCATCCCCTTTCCTTGGGCTATTCATCTAACCTTTCGGATCTATAGTTTCTCATGTCAAGTAGGAATAAGAATCTCTAAAGACCTCTCAGAATCATTTACGTGTACAAATGTGCTTGTCAAGTGCTCTGTAAGGTCAAGAATGATTATTTTCACAATCAGAAAAGAGGTGGATGTTCACTCAAGTGAAGGTGTGCACTTCCACGTGGCTCCAATGCAGCGCTGAGGACCCCTGCAGGCAAGCACTGGAGATGAGCAGTGATGGCACTCCGAAGCAGCCACTATGCTGGGCTCGCTAGAATGCTTCAGCAGGACTCCCCAAGAAGGAAGAGGCCTGGTGGAAATGAGTGCAAACACCTCCAGGAACAATCCCAATTCAGTAAACATCTTAAGTCAATTTGTTGGTTTTGGTCACTAATCTAAATTGATCAGCTTAAACTATAGTGGGAATGAAACTATGGCTTGTTCTCTCTCACCAGACCCATCACAGGAACAGGCTGTGGTTCACCAGAGGCCTACACTGTGGGAAGCCACATCTCTCCTTAACCACCTACCAGTGACAGCAGACATATCACCAACTGCTGCAAACAAAAGTACTCATATACTATTAATGTAATTCTGAGAGGGGAATTTTTTTTAAGGCTAAATTTGGGCTATAATCAAGCAGCTCTTAATAAGTAGGTGAGAGTAGGTGTTTCTCCATTTTTAGAATAACTTGCTGACTTATCCCAAGAAGTTCAAACGTTTTCTTAACATCTCTAAGTCTTTTATTCTAAAAGTCCATCCCCTCACTAACCACTGAGTGCAGCAGCTGCCTACCCATGGAGGAGAGAAGGAGGAACTGCTACAGAATGGCATGTTGGGAAGATCATGAGGGAGAAGTTGAAAGGCACGGGTTCAAGTCCCACCTCCACTCCTTGTGAATGCATTACTGTGATCCCATCACTCAATGATGACTCATACATGCTGCTGCAGTGCTATGCTCAATTGTGTCTGACTCTGCAACCCCATGGACAGTAACCCGCCAGGTTCCTCCGTCCATGGAATTTTCCAGGCAAGAATACCGAAGTGAGTTGCTATTTCCTACTCCATGGGATCTTTCTGACCCAGGGATCGAACTCACATCTCTTGCATCTCCTACATTGCAGGCAGATTCTTTACCACTGTGCCACCTGGTACAGCCCAGTAACTCATACATACTGAGCCATATGATTTGCCAGTGCCCTTTGAGGGCCTCATGACTCTTCTTACCCTCACAGCACCTCAGTGAGGTAGATACCTTTCTCACTTTATTGCCTAGATTGTAAGAGCTGAGACTTCTTATAAAAGTCAAATGACTTGTCCCATATCAAAAAGCTGGGGAGTAAGACGCACTGGGATCTGAACTCAAACTGTGACTCTAAGCCCCTGAGTCTTGACCACTGGGCGATAGTGTTTTCATAAATCCTGCTTTTCTCCATTTGCAAGACAAGGGAATGATAAAGCAGGCAGTAGGTTTCCCACAAGGCTGTTCCAAGGATCAGGCGCACTCACAGAGGTGACAGCACTTTAAGAAGTCTAAAGTGCTATACAAACAGGACACGTTTCTACTCAAGTCAGCACGCGTTTCCGAACACCAACTACAAGGCCAGAAGGAAGTTACTTCTACATACATTCTGAACACAGAAGAAAAACAGCAACAGCAACAAAAGACTTTGAAAGGCCATCTGTGAAAATATGTGACTTTGGAGATGAGAGCAATGGAAAAACCCATTCAGGACCTGTCCACACCCTTCAGAAAGACACAACTGTCATCTCCACTGCTGGAATTTCAGTCAGTAAAAGCTGTTCTACTGCAATGCTCAACCATTTCCACGGCAACCCACTTGCAAAGGAGTTTTCTCCAGGATTTAGTTGACTTTAGACCAATCAAGTGGAAAATAACTATTCACAGCTGTAACTTTCTAATTTTGAATACCCAAGCTTTGGAGAAATGAATAATAGAATCCTTGGGACTTGACTGCACCTGATCAAATGCTTCTCATTCTCAGCTGAACCACTCAGTATCATGGCTGCATGATACAGTACAAAGAGAGCCAGGCCGGGGGTCCAAAGACCTTGTCCTAAGCCTGACCCCAACAATACAGAATGTGTGACCTCCGGCAAGTTGCTAGCCTGTGGGAAGCTCTGATTTGTCTTCCTAAAATAGAAATCATGCTTGCTCTAATTGCATCAAGGGTTATGGAACAACTGTAACAGTGTATAAAAGCCTCTATAAGTTATACAGCACTACACAGAAATAAAGTATTTTGTAACATATACTCAACCCAGCTTCTTCAACTCTCTGAATGCCCTTTGAACTGTGCCCAGGGGAAACTTTCAATGCCATCTAAAATAACTTTGATCGAAAAATGCAAGCTGGAGCAAAGGAGGAAAAAGCAAAGTGTAAAAAAACATGAAAAGTGCTATAAAAAATATATTTTGCTATAGTCAATGAGGACCTCCTGGGACCCTTCCTGATTTCTTTTTAGGGAAGACACACATTTCTTGATCACAGACTTTAAAAGTACAGTGGACAAAAATAAACTGATGTGAAAGTTTCAAATATATGAAAGTTTCAAAACTCCTCTGGCCAAACAAAATCTCCCTTGCATTGGAAATTTCCTTCCTCACCCTGAATAAGCCAACAAACCAAAACCATAGCATAAATTGTCATGGTGAGACACCATTCCATGCTCCAGTGATAGATGCAAGGCATTCTGGAAGGAAATCATTGAGTAAGCAGAAGCAGGGCTGAGGTTTTGTATCCTCTTGACCCTGTCATTTAATCCTCCTTCTCTTCCTTACATCATGTGAGTCACAGACAGAAAAAGCATATGTATGATTTAAAGTCAAAGCTCCTGAAATTTTCCCCAGAAATGTTTGCCCCTCTGCCCTTCTACACGCTAAACTGTGGAACTGGCATCCTTGGGGGAGGACTCTGACTGCCAATAGGGTATGACGTCAAAATGGACAGCCATGGAGTCACTAGAGAAGGTAGGAATGCACTTCTCCTGCCAAGGCCAAAAGCTTTTATTGGGACCCACCAGTGGCTGGAAAACGAAAGTTTTATTTGACACCCTGATACAGTAGGAAGCAACTTTTGCAGAAAAGAAGGTAACAGCCTGTAAACAGAAGTTGGAGGTCGTTTGCTAGATAAAACAGCACGGGAGAAAACAATATGATGTTGGATTCTATTTCAATTGAAATTTTAAAAACTGATGCTTTAATTTGCTCCTATGACATTTCATATGCCTAATTATTAAACTGAAATTGGCACCTTTTATTTTCCCAACTATTAGTCAAACAAAATGGAATTATTTTCTAGATGGAAATTTTCTCAGTGAGGCATGCCCATACTTGGGCAATGTTGATGGCATGTCTTTTTTTTTTTTTTTTTTTTTTTGCGTTCATGATCTCTGCTTTAAAAAAAAAAAAAAGTTTTGTTCAAATATAACTTATACAGCATATAATTCATACATTTAAAGTATACAATTTCATGTTTCTTGCATGTTCACAGAGTTGTACAACTATCACCACAATCAATTTTAGAACAGATTTTGATCACCCCCAAAAGAAATGCCATGCTTATTAGCACTCTTTCTTCTTTCTCCCAACCCTCAGCCCCTGGCAACCACTAATCTACTTTCTTTTTCTATAGAGCTGGATGTGTGCGTGTGTGACTGTTTGTGTGTGGCGTGTGTGTATGTGTGTGTGTACACTCAGTCACTCAGTCGTATCCAACTGTTTGGGACCCCATGGACTGGCTCCTCTGTTTACGGGATTCTCCAGCAAGTATACTGGAACGGGTTGCCATGCCCTCCTCCAGGGGATCTTCCCAACACAAGGATCGAACCCATACCTCCTGTGTCTCCTTATTGGTAGAGGGATTCTTTACCACTGAGCACCGGGAAATCCCTATAGAGCTGAACGGTATGTCTTATGTAAGAGTGCTTATGCTCATCATGCTTCTGTGAGCACAGAGCCTGATTCATTGCTCTCCTTTTTACCTGCAGTGTTCTCCTCAACCTTCACCCAAATGTTTTTCTTTCTCATCCTTTAGAACTCAAGTATGACTTTCTCAGAGAAGTCATTCCCTGACCTCCCTAGCAAATCCTACTATTATCAGATTTTTATAGCACCATGAGTCACTCCATCATAGCACTTACCATAGATACAATTTAACATTTATTTGTATGGTACTGGACTAGTAAGTGTCTCTCCCAAAAGACTACTAGCTGCCTAAGGGTAGAAGGAGTCTTTAATTTTGTTCACCATCGTATTTCCAGCATCCAACACCATACTTAGTACACAGTAGATCTTCAATGGAGAAGGCAATGGCACCCCACTCCAGTACTCTTGCCTGGAAAATCCCATGGATGGAGGAGCCTGGTAGGCTGCAGTCCATGGGGTCGCTAAGAGTCGGACATGACTGAGCAACTTCACTTTCACTTTTCACTTTCATGCACTGGAGAAGGAAATGGCAACCCACTCCAGTGTTTTTGCCTGGAGAATCCCAGGGACAGGGGCACCCTGGTGGGTTGCCGTCTATGGGGTCGCACAGAGTCGGACATGACTGAAGCGACTTAGCAGTAGCAGCAGCAGCAGATCTTCAATAAACATCCTATATGAAGGGAATAAGGGACAGGTGTATGAATGAGGTATCTCAGTCTTTCTGATACTGTTGTGGTCCTGCGGTTTACTGAGAGACTCTCTCTAGAGTTTTCAGTACTGAATAACTTTCCGGTGACTTCACTTGTTCACAAGGAACAAAGATTAGAGGGCTAAGGGTCTCCTAGAGCAGGGAAGCTGAGTAATATTTTATAGCAAAATCCCTTGAAAGCAAAATAGGTTCAAAACATGCAACCAAGATAAATCTGACAAATTTTAAAACTTTAAAATAAAAAAATTAAAGAACAAATGAGTGAATGACCAAGAGACAGATAACAGATTTTAATATGAGAAACAAGTTGACATTTCACCCAGGAAAGAAAACTATATGTATCCGCAGCAAAATCTAGCCACACCACCCATTTCATCCAGTCAATTTTAGCTACTTTAGTTGTCTATTTGATGTACTTTCCCAAATAATAAATGTAATCACTTAGAAAATCAGTAATAAAAAGATACATAATATGACTTCTGATTCTAAACTAAGATTTCTGGATTAACCATGTAAGACTTCAAGGGAGAAAAGGAAAGGCTACTTCATCTATTGAGCTTAAGTTCATCACTACTCCAGAGTGAAAGAAAAAGAATCAATATTGGTAATATTACACAAGGTGAGTTTGGATGTGAACAATGACTTTCAAATTTCATTCGCTCTAGCTAGATGCTGTGAAAAAGCCTGATCTAACCTTTACCCTGATCACTCTAGCACAATCAATGGCAAAGAACTTTGCCTGGAGTCAGACAGATGGCAGTGTCCCAGCAATACCACTTGCCAACCATGTAATGTCAGGTGAGTCACTCACTTCTGCAAGCTTTAGGTCCCTAACTCTAAAAATGAGGACATTAACCTCAAGGGCTTTGATGAGGAAAAACTAAGATTACAATTTTTAGGTACCTGCAGAGTACCTATTGCAGAGATTGTGTCCAATAATTAGTTATTGTTATTCTCAGCAACGTTTTATCAACAAAATTTGTCACCTTCTACACAGATTTATTCACATTACTGCTGACAGCTCTCCTTTGTAAGATGAGTGTGACAGGACAGGTGGTCATATAAACAGACCAACGTGCAAAATCTGAGGGCTGCTCAGGCTCACCAACAACAATGACAAAATTAAGAGATTCCAGGTCTTCACGTCCTCTAAGTAGAAGATATTTTTTACCATTTATGGATTAAATAATGGAACTAAAATATTCACTCACTAATATTTACTAAAATAAGTGACAGTCACCTATCCCTTTCCATTAAGAAAAATGCATTTCTCCAAGCACCACCCAGTCCACCTATGCTTACATCTCATTGGTCAGGACTAAGTCATATGGCTTAGTCTCTAGTCTCAAGGGACCTTGGGAAATCTATGTTTTCAGCTGCCACACTGCTGTCATGAACAAAATTGGCATTTTGAGGAGAAAGAAGAAAAGGAGAATATATGCTAGGCAGGCTACCGAGCAGAGTCTCTTAAAATGTACATCTATGGTTTTTTTCCATCTGGTTTTTGTCTGTCTGGCCCCATCATGCAGCATGTGGGGTCTTAGTTCCCTGACCAGATATGAACCTGTGCCCCCTTCAGTGGAAGTGTGGACTATTAACCACTGGACCCCCAGGGAAGTCCCATATGGTTGTTTACAGAAATATAATGACCCCCTTTCTTTCCTTCTAAAGGGGGAAGGGATCTTTTGGTAGAAGCCCCTCAGTTTGCTCACCCTCTGTGCTGGTCCATTGCTGGGTGAAGAGGCAATGAAATCTCACCAGCTCCTCACTCCCCTCTCATACCCTCCAGATACTCCTGTTGCTCCAAGGCTCAACTCAAATGCTCCTTTCTCTGTGATGCCTTTTCCTACTCCCCATGTCAAACCTAGACATGTTCCTTGATGCCCTCATACCACCTCATGTATAGCTCTACTATAGTAATTGCCATAGTCTCTGAAATTTGAATTGTGTCATTTTTTCCACTAAACTGTCAGGTTTCAATTTTCATCTCTGCAGGCCCAGTGCCCAGGTCTATGCCTGAAAAGAAAAAGTACTCTTTAAATATTCCTTTTGAACTGTGATGTTGGAAAAGACTCTTGAGAGTACTGTGGACTGCAAGAAGATCAAACCAGTCAATCCTAAAGGAAATCAACCCTGAATATTCACTGGAAGGACTGATGATGAAGCTTCAATACTTTGGCCACCTGATACGAAGAGCCAGCTCATTAGAAAAGACCCTGATGACAGGAAAGATTGAGGGAAAGAGGAGAAGGGGATGACAAAGGACAAGACAGTTGGATGGCATCACCTACTCAACAGACATTGAGCAAACTCCAGGAGATGGTGAAGGACAGAGAAGCCTGGATGCTGCAGCCCATGGGGTCACAAAGAGTCAGACATGACTGAGCGGATGAACAACAATAGCAAAATATTTCTTGGACTGAATCAAAATGGATTAAATTGAACTGACTTGCATTGCACTGCACTAGACTCAGGGATCTGACTGCACCTCTCCTCTTACCCTGCTGCGGTGGCTCATGGGGTGTCTGCCCCAGAACCATGAAGGATGATGACAAGCTTACTACCTTATGGTTTATACAGAGATAATGTCTCAATGAGATCACGCATTAGCTTGACTTTCTGGCCAAAAAGGAGAGTCAAAAAAAACAAAAAAGTTACATTAGCTTATTTCCTCTCAGGGGAACTATGGAGAAAGGAGTAAAAGTCACTGTTTAACAAGCAAAAGGCTGAGAAAACATTTTTTTTCATTTAAGAATATGAGAAATTAGTGAAAGTGACAAAAATAAATAAAAACCTACCACATACTCAAAAAAAAAAGTTGTACAATGGCCTAAAAGCCAAACTGTAATTGTGAATGTGCTGGCACTTGGCACAGAAATCAGGATTTCAAGGAAGTGAGCCACTCTTTCATGAACAGGACTAAACTGAAATGTCATAAGCAGCTTTTGATTAAACTATGATTGTCACAGTATATAGGAATGAACTAACATATGGTGTTTTTAAAATAAACTACTAACCACATCCAGTGGTTTTAATTAAAGAATGGTTCATTGCTTACAAAAATTCCCCTAGATCCAGCTGTCTTCAAAAAAGTCCCATTGCCTCACTGAATTTCCACTGTCATCAGGCAGATTACTAAGGGACCAGTCTTGGATTAGATGTGAACACTCCAGGCAGCCTTTGTAGAAAGTACTTCCCCTCAGCTTTATCTCGTGGCTGAACAAATCCTGGGGGTAATCTCCTATAAGGAACATAAGTTGAATTGTAGCTATCTTAAATGGCCTACTAGAAATCTTAGAGATTAACCAAAAGAATTTTTCTGAATGCTAAATATGGTTATTTATACCTTAGTGTTCTGGAATTAAAAAAAATAATAATAAACAAGTATTAAGAAAAGGTCTAGTAAGACTCAAGTTTCTGATAGAAGGAACATCTCTTAGGGAGGACTCCAAAACCAATACAAAGAGGTAATGTAAACAGAAGAAGGAAAAGAAGCTAGAGAATCACGGTTGAAAAACTATCCCTTGGGGGATTAAAGAAATGACAGGCAGAGGCCACTTGAAACTTGTCTGAGGACAGCATTAGAGATCTGGTCCTGCTAAGAAATGTGGTTCTATTTTGAGGGGTGAGAAGCTAGCCTCTGCCACTCACCCAATGATTTTTCTGTTCTTTGGTCTCACTGTCTTTCTCAATAGTCAGGGTCCTTCCACAGTCTCTCTTTCTCAGAACTGGTCATCTCCTCTCTCTCCTTGGGCTTCCCTAGTGGCTCAGATGGCAAAGAATCTGCCTGTAATGCAGGAGACCACGGTTCAATCCCTGGGTCAGGAAGATCCCCTGGAAAAGGGAATGGCAACACACTCCGGAATTACTGCCTGGATAATTCCATGGTCAGAGGAACCTGGTGGACTACGGTTCATGGACTGCAAAGAATCGGACACAACTGAGTGGCTAACACTTTTCTATCTCCTTACCTTCAGTGCTATTCACGTGCTTTTTTTCCTGTACGACCCCTCGCACTGGCCAAAATGTGGAATTCAATGACATTTTTAAAAATCAATTGTTACTTAAAATAAGTACAGGCTTCAGGTTGGTTTTTCTACTAATATGTTGCCCTTGATTGATCTCTTTTTCATCCAAGTTAGCACAAGCCTTCTATTAAAATTCCCATCTTCACACTTAAAGGCAGAACATTTTCCCCACCTTCCAGACAAGAAAAGCCTCTCTGTCACTTCTACTGTACACAAAAAATATGCAATGCAAAGATCCTGAAGTTTATCCCATTATATTCATCACTTAGGTGTTTTTACAAATGTCAGAAAGAATAATAAAACAATAGAATAAAAGGAACTTAAAGAGAATGTGGCATACACATTTTCCAGTCCATTTAATAAGCGAGAAAAAAATATCTATAAACCTTCCAAGTTTGGTTTGAGCAAGCAAATAATAACTCAGGAAAAGTTTCCTTTAGCCACACACTTCTCACGCACTTTAGAAAACTTTGATTAGCATTTGATCTAAATGAGTGGCCAGTGGAATACCAGTTATCTACCTTCAGTTCTCATTAACCATAGTATCTTTTGTTCAAAATCTATATTTAAGAATTGGAGGAACAAGGGAGAATATTAGCCATCTCTGGGTGTGGACATCAATAAAAAAATAATCCAAAAATCTCTCTGAAATTTTTTGCTTGTTTGTTTCCTTGGTTTTTGCTCATTTGGGGAATTCAGCAATTTCACAAGAAATAACAAAGCAGAGTCAAAGAACTGACCTAGGATTTTATAAGTTGCTCATGCATGCATTCTGGATATTAGACAAATCTGCAGCAAATTTCTAGTTACAGAAATTGCTATTCCCATGACTTGGTAACAGAAATCAGCCTATTTTTTTGTGTGAAAACAACTTCAGTTTTGAACAAACACAGCCAGCTATACGGTCGGCGTGTTTCCTGTAAATCTGCGTCCAGAAGTCACATTTTCCATTACACCTAAGTTATTCCTTCCCAAAACCTCGTAAATGAAGCAGAATCAATTAAATGTAATTTCTCTGTGACCTTTGTTAAAATTTTGGTAACTGACAAAGGATAATTTTAATACAGATTGCTGGAACACAGTAACACCACTACCAAAAGTAACTCCTAAGGGTATTGAGTACACTCTGCTTTTTTTTTTAAAGGAGTTTGGCTTAATTGGCAAACAGCAAAAGAATAAAAAATTTCAGGACATTCTTGTTTCAAAACCATTACATCATAATTCTGAGAAGGATGTACAAAGGTCACCTAAGTTCATCTCTGCAGCAACACAGATTAATCTGTTTATCCATGATAAACATACATAAACAATTCTTAAAATTCTCCATGTAAGACACTCCACAAACAGCCTTGGTGACATAAACTGATTAACGAATCTCACTATCATAAGTATCCTCTTTTATATACTATCCTCACTCAGCAAAGTGAAATATGTACCCCAAATAGTCTTACGCAGAGGGAAGCTCACTCCACCTCAACATGCTAATACAGTTCTTTAGTGAAATGCCATATTAAATAACATTTTGCATTCTTGCACTGACATGCATATCTTCACACATTTTAATATTTTCTCATGAGAAAAAGTACATGCAGGGTAGCACTTTTTATTTCTGTTTTGAAAATATGAACAATTTATATTTTTTAGGTGCTAATTAGTCATTTTAAAGCAAAATTGCGTAACTATACAGCATGTGTAAAAATACTTTTCCTGGCCTTCTCTCTTTTTGTGTCACTATTGTTCAACTCACTCTACTGCACAATTCCAGTGATTTCTATTTTAATCACATTTGAATAAGATTTAGGTTGGAAAAAATAGCATTTTTTAAACTAAGATAGTTGTTAATATTAAACTTTTCAGTTTTTATTTTTGCAGACAGAGCAGAATATTTTAACCTAATTGATCATTTCTGGACATTTTATTTGTATACCCACTCAAAGGATATGCTACTTCAAAACATGACTCAAATTAAATATGAGATATTGCTCCTGCCAGTGGGGCTCTAAGTATATCGTTGGAGAGACCACACACACCTGAATTAGAGAAGTGAATCAATACTTAAACCACCTCAGGTCTAAGTATCAGAACATGTAACATACTTGTAAAATAATGTAAAATACTTGCCACAGGAGTTCAAAAACCGGGAAAGTCATTATGTGCTGGTATAAATGCTCTCTTTAAGACCTGCAAAAGCAGAGTAAACCTACAATTTTCATTGAACTACTTAAAATATTGAAAACAGTAGAGGAAGCTCCAATACAGTCTCAACCTCTTTTTAAATGTCTAAGGAACCCAAGTTAGGAAACTCTTTTCAGTAATGAGGAGCATTGGAAGGGTTTTATTATTATTATTATTATTACTATTTGTTTGGAGAAGGCAACGGCACCCCACTCCAGTACTCTTGCCTGGAGAATCCCATGGACGGAGGAGCCTGGTAGGCTACAGTCCATGGGGTCGCTAAGAGTCGGACATGACTGAGCGACTTCACTTTCACTTCACTTACTATTTGTTTAATTAAGGAGAGACAAGATGAAAGTGACAGTTTAGCAATCTGGAAACCTTGTCAGAAATAACTCCCTTCTATTTCAAGTTAGACCCTAAAGGCAGAAAATCCAAAGAAGATAATGCCTTAGGAACGCAAAGGTAAAGGCAGACACAAGAGACACTTTGATGGAAAACCAACAGGACTCAGTGAGTGGCTGTCTATGGAAGAAGAAGAATACTTAAGAGTCAAAGGTAACAAAGATTTTGATTATATAGGTAACAAAGATGATAGGGACTCCATGTTTACCACACCTCTACAGAAATGTGCTGAGAAGTCAAGTAACACTCTCCATCCATGGGAAAGTTATTAAAAGAACCCAACATTCCTGCTTCCAGATTGTGGTCATGGAAGAATTCCAGAGAATTTATTTATAGAGTATACCCATGGTCCCCTATGGTCCCTCATAGAAATTTCTGCATTAACAGTTCAAGTCCACAAAGTCCTGAATCTAAATCCCTGGAATTAAGAACCCATGGAGTCCTTCAAGAACTTTTTATATGAGAAATTTCCTAAATAGAATTACCATTTCAAGAAGATCCCTACTGATATCTTTCTTTTTTTAATCACACACATACTCACAAATACGCTCACACCCTCAAGATTCCTATCTTATAACCTTGAACCCAAACCACAGGATATGTCATGCCTTCTGCTGAGGAGCTAATGCCTGTGACCCACAGTCATTTACACCCTCTTCGCTTCATTAAAGTATACTTCACATCTGACATTCCACACAGGGCTCTGGTTTTCTCCCATTTTCCACCCCAAGTCACAGGATCTTTTTAGCCTGCGTACCCCAGCCTCTGGAGCACAGTGGAGCCCTCTGAGGCCTCCAAAACTCATGAGTCACTATAAATAGCAACAACATCAACTCTCCCATGACACACGTAAACGCACTATTCATAACATCTCACGGCATGATAAAATGGAATAACTATTGTAATAGAACAGTCAGAGGCTATGAGAAATGCCACTCTTCCATAGTGTGAAGGACTGCCACTTGGAGGCGGCTTCAAGGTGACTTCAAGTGAATCGCATTTCCAAAACGCCAGACTCCCTATGAGGTTTACATAGTTAACCAGTGAAATAAGGTGGAAGCACCATGACACAGCCCTCGTGTACACATCAGCATCACAGAGGAAGAAACAGCAATTATGTGTACCACACACAACATTGTTGAGCCTGCCTCGTGCCACCAAAAACACAAGTATGCCAAACATTTTCCTCTCTGCACAGCACTGCCTTCAAGTTGCTGACTCGTCCCACCCAACTGCCCTTCTTAGCCAGATTAATTTCATGGAGAAATACAAAGAAAGAGGCAGAAAAGAGATCCTTCTCAGGAAAGAAGGGACAGCCCATTTGCCTGCAGGGGCTCAGAAGCGAAATTCCAACTACTAGCTGAATTCAAGGACACACTTGGTAGTAAGTAGTCACTTGCTCTACTCACTGTCTTTTACACAAAATAGGAGCACAATCTGTATCACTTCTGCCTGGTGAACAGATATCTTGCTTCCTTGGTCCTTTCATGCTATGCAGCATCCAGGCTGTACCACCAGTAAGTTATTAATAAGAGACTGAATTTAAGTTAGACCTCCTGAAGATGCCATTGGGATTCAGGAGTCAAGCTGACAGTCAAAGCAAAGGAAAAGCTAGGAGGCATTGATAGCACAGAAGCCAGAAGAGCTTAAAGAAGTCATCTCTGCAGTTTCAGTCTGACGCTTTGGCATTTAGTCTGACGCTGTGTACAGTGGATGGGAAAAGATGAGCTTGAAGAAAGTGTTCAGAATAACTCAAAATAATAATTGCTAACCAGATACACTGCTCATTTAACACTCAGAGTACCATCAATTAACTTCTATCATTATTCCCTTTACAGGAGAGGAAAGTGGAGTACCTAGAGCTTAAGTATCTTGCCCAGTTCACGCTGCTGGTATGAGCTGGTATTCGAACTGTCTATCTCAAATGTGCTCCTAACTGCCATGACCCACTGCCTTTTCAGTAAAATTCCATCACAAGTGACCCTTCTGAAAAGGCCAACTTTTAGGTTTTCAATTATTTTTTAATACGAAAAGCTTTTGTTTCAGACCTAAAGGTAAAGTACATCCTCCTACGTATATAGGATGAAAAATAGAGAAGAGGATGAAAAAGACAGTGTACTTCTTTTGCGTTTTATTTCTTAACAGGGATAGAATCTACTCCTTTTACGCACACTTCAGACTTCCTTCTCTCCTGCATACTGGTTCATTGGGGGGATATGCAAATGGTGCACAGAAAATTGTAAGAATCTTAGATATCTGTACTCAAGGCCTTGCCTGTAAAAGGAAAAAGTAGAAATGCACCCAGAAGAATGAAGTTGGGTTGGGGGAGGGCACAGGGATATATGCGCTGGGAAAAGGGGAAGTCAAATGACAAAATCCCAAATAATCTTGGCTCTTATGCAAAGGTACTCTGTTCATTTCCCTGGAAGCACCAAGCAAAAGCGGCTGCCCATTTCTCTGCTTCAGTTTCCTGGCTATAACTGGATCACCCACGGGCATCCATTGTTTCAGGCTCACAGAACAATGCTCACTAGCATAAATCCATCAGTCCTGGTACTCATCCAAAGAGCTAAAAAAGACTACCACACGACTGAATGAACGTCTGTGTGTGCATAGCTGGTGACAGGATCCCACCATGGGCAAGACATATGTGTGAGAGGCAGTTAGCACCTCCCAGCACCGAGGCATGTGCGAGCTTGTCAAGAGATAGATTACACATCAGACCAAAATGCTGAACAGGATGTTCTGCTTGTAGCTCTGTTTGCTAACATCTTATACATCTTCAGAGTCTCTGCAGTCACAGAGAGGCCTGTGAGTCCCTCATGAGCACCCCAGGACAGGAACAAAATGCGAAGTGCCGAGGTCACTCCATCGATGGTAGGAGTTTAGCTCATCTAGGACCACCTCCCCATCCAGAATGGGCAACCCTCAGAGGACGGCAGTTGCTAACTTAGGGCGAAAAAAAAGTGCACAGTGGGGGAGGCAAAGGGTTATTTTTAAGAAAGAGCACAATCGAGCTTTTCTCTCCACCACCCACTCCACACCACCTCCTCGCTCCCTTGTCTCTCCTCCTGCCTGCTCTTCCACTTCACTTGTCTTCCCCAGCCTCCCGCCCCATTGCTCGTGTCCCACACTTCTCACACGCATTTTCTTCTCTGTGTCCCAAGGTGGGACACCAGCTCAAACGCCACACTGAGAAAAACAGCTGTGCGAGGCCTCAGAGCTGCTGCTGAGCTTGGGGGTAGGAAGAGGGGGACAGGGACAAAGAAGCTGGCTAGCTTCCTCCTCAAAGCTCCCAATGCCTAAGATTTAAAACATGCATCCACTTTTTAGAAGCCCTCTCTTGATACCAGAGCCACATGAAAGAGAAAAAAGCTTCTGTGCTATAAGCTAAATGAACCCATTAATTATGTCATCTTCCTGATGTGCCTGAATACTGGAAGATATTTGGCTTATGTCTTATTACAAATATCCTTTACTATTTGTCCTAGGCCTCCTTAATATGGTTTCCAAAGCTGAGTCACCTGAGCTCTTGTGTGCACTAGCGAGTATTTTTAAATGTAACTGATAAGTCCACGAGCTCTGTGGATTGATTTCTTCCAACAGCTATGGGTGACAAGCAGCTCAACACCCTTGGGAGTCGTGTGCCTAGACCAAAGGAGTGCTTCAGCAATAGTTGACACAATGAGGCACTTTCCAAAGTGGAATAATTAAAAATCAGGGCCAACTTTAACACGGCAAGAGAAAAAGGCAGAGCAGGAAATATAAAGATCATGTATGAGGATTACAAACAAGAAAATCACCTGGATCTTTATCTATAAAGCGGAAAAGAGTGAGATCAACAGAAGCAATACCTATGTTTTCCTCTGTGGCAATCCATCAACTCAACTGCTCCTCAATAAGCATCTATTAAGCATATACACTGGACTTCCTAGGTGGCACTAATCGTAAAGAACCCACCTGCCAGCACTGGAGACCTAAGAACCTCAGGTTCAATCCCTGAGTCGGGAAGATCCCCTGGGGAAGGGCATGACAACCCACTCCATATTCTTGTCTGGAGAATTCCATGGACAGAGGAGCCTGGTGGGCTCCAGTCCATAGGGTCGCATAGAGTCAGACATGACTGAACTGACTTAGCACGTGCACACACACATATACTATGTACCAGGCACTGTGCTAGGTGCCAGAGATAACATAGGAGAAGAAGACAAACCTGATCCAAGCTCTCAGGGAGCTTACGCTGTCCCATCAGCACAAGACAAAACTGTAGGTTTTTTTTTCCTAACTGTAGGTTAGTAAACTCCCGAAGTGAAACATGTATTACAAAGGAAAGAGATGAATGAGAACTATGGAAGACCAACACTGGAGAAGCTATTAATACATCAGACAGAACAGCAGGGCAACGCCATCTCTCTCTGAAGAGACAACACTTTGAAGCCGGAACATAAAGGCAGAGAAAAGCTAACCAGAGCAAGAATGAGGGACCATTCCAGAAAGACAGAATTGCACAAGCAAAGGTCCTGAGGCAGAAAAGGTTTGGACACCACTGAAAAATCACTGTGGCTGAATTAAAGTAAACAAGGAGCAAGTAATGCAAAGGACTCTGGTGGGACACAGTGGGCCCTGAGGCTTGACCGAGATTTCATTCTAAAGAGGGAATGGTATGACCCAACTTGCATTTCGTGATAATCACTACTCCCTCTGTGTGGGAAAAGATATGAAAAGCAGAGGCTGTTCCAGTTGTCTTAAGCAAGAGAGTAGGATTCCCTGGATCAGAATATGGCAGTCACATCAAAAAACAATAGACAGATTCAGATGTATTTTAGACGTAGAATCAACAAAAGTTATTGACATATTGCAGATGAGGGTGACAGAAAGGAAAAAATCAGAGGTGATTCTCATTCAGGGGCTCTATTTCCAGGTGGGTTTTTTTCAGTAGTGACAAGCACCACCTGATATAACGCCAGGTCCATGCAAGAATCTGGTCCGGGGGGGCTGGCATGCCTGTAGACGTAAGTTACTTAAAAACCAGACTTAAGAACAAAAGAAACTTTTGTCTTCACGTTGGCACCAGAGCCCTATAGGTTCCCTGAAATCACAGGCTTAAATGTCCCTTTTCATCTGAGTGCAACGATTTTTAAGTAGAATTGCACCAGATAAACCAGCTACCAACCCATCTAGTCTCCATGAAAAGCAGTGGAGAAAATACAGTAATTTCTTTGAGGATCTTCATGTCATGTTGGATGACTCGTATCAAATATGTCATGGGCATACGACAGCATCACTTACTGACTAGCAGAAAATAACTAACTGTAAAATACAAATTTGTCAATCATTTCTTTGTTATCATTGTCCTTGGATCGCTTCAGAAACCAAGTATACAACCCAATCCAGCACTCCCCAAGGAGACCTCTAAGGGTAAAGAGCATGAACTGCCTTCCGTCCGCGACATGCTCTACTCAAACTGGTCTCCAGCGGCCACAGGAAGTCACAGCATTCCAGGGAAGACAGAGATTCAGCCTCAGCGCCTTTCTGACCTGTTCATCCCTATTACCTACTTGAGTATTACTGGCATCGTTTCCATTGCCTTTCCTAAAAAGCTATTACATAATGATCATCTCAAAATCCTGTGGCCCATTTGTGTAAGTGAGCATCTCTTTCCCTTTTAGTATTTATAGAGATGATGCACTCTTGTTCTTAAATTGCAGAATGAGAGATGATAGACAGACAGACACACACACGCACACACACACACACACACACACACACACTGGAGACAGCAGCTCTGATTCTGGCTCAGGTCTTCCCAAAACAGATAGCAAATCGAGATAAACTAGTAATGTATTTGGAAAGGAATGTTATCTTTCGTTCCTCCAGACTATTAACTGTGACCTTTTTTGTCTGCACTTCAAGGACTTTGCTTGAAACAGACCCCATTTTTTTTAGTCAACATACAAACAATGCCTTTCAGAAAGGCTCTCCCGCAGTGTTCCAGTGAAAAGCACGGAACTCCTGCCTCCTGTCCTCTGGTCAAGTCTTACATTTACTCCACCACTTTAAACTTTTAATTCAGTGGTCCATCCCCAAACTGTTCTCAAAACATTCCTCTTGAATTCAGTGGTCCAGCTGACGGCTCCTCTCCACATAAGTACCCCTCTACCATCTAAGCCACCTGCTCAGCTCCAGTAGAGAGACTATAAAAAAAAATTCACAGATTCGCATCACTACACTTCACACCCTCATATTTAACTCTGTAAACCCACTTTCAACAGTTCTGAACTATTAATTCTAATTTAGCCTCTCATCACCTACAAAGACTGAACTGGATCTTTATCTCTGCCACCCATGATGGATTTTATTGCAAGTTCTGGATTTCTGCAACTGTAGCAAAGAGAAGAAGAACTGGGCTGAATGCACCAACATGAAAAACTGTCACTATGTAACTCATGTTGGGGAATCTTCCAAAACTGGCATGTTTCTGCTGCTTTTCGCTTCTACTGCATATATTTATTCTCACTCCAGCCACAAAGCTACCCAGATAGCCCAACGTTCTCCACATCAAAAGAAACCAAAGCAACAGACACATAAACCCAAACACACATCCATCCACTTGAATCCAAGGATGTGGTATGACCTCCTGCTATTCTGTGCCAAATAACACCTCTATCCAAAGTCTGATGATGGCTAATAGTTTCAACATTTTCAGAACTGCGTAACTCTAAATGACCCTCTGATTTTCAGGATGTTTTCCCACTATGCTTTTTTAAATCACCCTGGCTAAATGTAACCTATAATCCTATAAATGTCATGTAAATATGTATGTGTGTATATGAGGACGGCAATGCAACCCAGTCCAGTATTCTTCCCTGGACAGAGGAATCCCCGTGGACAGAAGAACCTGGAGGGCTACAGTCTGTGGGGATGCAAAGAACTGGACAAAACTGAGCAGCTAAGGACAGCACAGTATGTGTGTGTGTATATATATACATGCACATATACATAAAAATTTCTTGAAAATTTTCCCAGTTACTGCTGATAACTTCAATTAAATATCACCTATAATACTCTGTCCTACTTCACTAATCACAAAATGCCAAACGCCTAAACACTGTCAGATCTCTTCTGACCAGCTCAGAATTTTACCAGGTCTCCTCCTAGACCAACCTACAGGGACAAGAAAAGCATCACCTCCAGAAACATTATGCTTTAGAGGCAAGCATCCCAGCATCACTGCACCCTCCCCATTCGCCCTAAGATCTTCAAGCGTGTCTTTCCCAAGGCCAGGGAGGGAGGCACCAGCACCCAGGGGGAACTCACTGAGCGGCTTCAGGATGCTGCTGCTGGACTCATCTGCATTCTCCACATCTGACTTGTCAGAATAGTTCTCAGAGATTCTCTCCTTTTCCTTCTTTTCTCGGTGGCCTGTCTTTCTCTTGTGACGTCTCCTTCTCCGGTAGCTCTTTGGCACATGGACCCCAATGTAGATGGTGTGGTGGCCTGAGGAAGGAATACAAATCACCAGTCATTTCAAANATATAGGATGAAAAATAGAGAAGAGGATGAAAAAGACAGTGTACTTCTTTTGCGTTTTATTTCTTAACAGGGATAGAATCTACTCCTTTTACGCACACTTCAGACTTCCTTCTCTCCTGCATACTGGTTCATTGGGGGGATATGCAAATGGTGCACAGAAAATTGTAAGAATCTTAGATATCTGTACTCAAGGCCTTGCCTGTAAAAGGAAAAAGTAGAAATGCACCCAGAAGAATGAAGTTGGGTTGGGGGAGGGCACAGGGATATATGCGCTGGGAAAAGG
Source organism: Raphicerus campestris (assembly GCA_006410735.1). Taxonomy (NCBI): domain Eukaryota; kingdom Metazoa; phylum Chordata; class Mammalia; order Artiodactyla; family Bovidae; genus Raphicerus; species Raphicerus campestris. Next base: position 78,797 of record SJYW01013950.1, on the reverse strand, counting down.
GGAAGTCAAATGACAAAATCCCAAATAATCTTGGCTCTTATGCAAAGGTACTCTGTTCATTTCCCTGGAAGCACCAAGCAAAAGCGGCTGCCCATTTCTCTGCTTCAGTTTCCTGGCTATAACTGGATCACCCACGGGCATCCATTGTTCCAGGCTCATAGAACAATGCTCACTAGCATAAATCCATCAGTCCTGGTACTCATCCAAAGAGCTAAAAAAGACTACCACACGACTGAATGAACGTCTGTGTGTGCATAGCTGGTGACAGGATCCCACCATGGGCAAGACATATGTGTGAGAGGCAGTCAGCACCTCCCAGCACCGAGGCATGTGCGAGCTTGTCAAGAGATAGATTACACATCAGACCAAAATGCTGAACAGGATGTTCTGCTTGTAGCTCTGTTTGCTAACATCTTATACATCTTCAGAGTCTCTGCAGTCACAGAGAGGCCTATGAGTCCCTCATGAGCACCCCAGGACACGAACAAAATGCGAAGTGCCGAGGTCACTCCATCGATGGTAGGAGTTTAGCTCATCTAGGACCACCTCCCCATCCAGAATGGGCAACCCTCAGAGGACGGCAGTTGCTAACTTAGGGCAAAAAAAAAGTGCATAGTGGGGGAGGCAAAGGGTTATTTTTAAGAAAGAGCACAATCGAGCTTTTCTCTCCACCACCCACTCCACACCACCTCCTCGCTCCCTTGTCTCTCCTCCTGCCTGCTCTTCCACTTCACTTGTCTTCCCCAGCCTCCCGCCCCATTGCTCGTGTCCCACACCTCTCACACGCATTTTCTTCTCTGTGTCCCAAGGTGGGACACCAGCTCAAACGCCACACTGAGAAAAACAGCTGTGCGAGGCCTCAGAGCTGCTGCTGAGCTTGGGGGTAGGAAGAGGGGGACAGGGACAAAGAAGCTGGCTAGCTTCCTCCTCAAAGCTCCCAATGCCTAAGATTTAAAACATGCATCCACTTTTTAGAAGCCCTCTCTTGATACCAGAGCCACATGAAAGAGAAAAAAGCTTCTGTGCTATAAGCTAAATGAACCCATTAATTATGTCATCTTCCTGATGTGCCTGAATAGTGAAAGATATTTGGCTTATGTCTTATTACAAATATCCTTTACTATTTGTCCTAGGCCTCCTTAATATGGTTTCCAAAGCTGAGTCACCTGAGCTCTTGTGTGCACTAGCGAGTATTTTTAAATGTAACTGATAAGTCCACGAGCTCTGTGGATTGATTTCTTCCAACAGCTATGGGTGACAAGCAGCTCAACACCCTTGGGAGTCGTGTGCCTAGACCAAAGGAGTGCTTCAGCAATAGTTGACACAATAAGGCACTTTCCAAAGTGGAATAATTAAAAATCAGGGCCAACTTTAACACGGCAAGAGAAAAAGGCAGAGCAGGAAATATAAAGATCATGTATGAGGATTACAAACAAGAAAATCACCTGGATCTTTATCTATAAAGCGGAAAAGAGTGAGATCAACAGAAGCAATACCTATGTCTTCCTCTGTGGCAATCCATCAACTCAACTGCTCCTCAATAAGCATCTATTAAGCATATACACTGGGCTTCCTAGGTGGCACTAATCGTAAAGAACCCACCTGCCAGCACTGGAGACCTAAGAACCTCAGGTTCAATCCCTGGGTCGGGAAGATCCCCTGGGGAAGGGCATGACAACCCACTCCATATTCTTGTCTGGAGAATTCCATGAACAGAGGAGCCTGGTGGGCTCCAGTCCATAGGGTCGCATAGAGTCAGACATGACTGAACTGACTTAGCACGTGCACACACACATATACTATGTACCAGGCACTGTGCTAGGTGCCAGAGATAACATAGGAGAAGAAGACAAACCTGATCCAAGCTCTCAGGGAGCTTACGCTGTCCCATCAGCACAAGACAAAACTGTAGGTTTTTTTTTCCTAACTGTAGGTTAGTAAACTCCCGAAGTGAAACATGTATTACAAAGGAAAGAGATGAATGAGAACTATGGAAGACCAACACTGGAGAAGCTATTAATACATCAGACAGAACAGCAGGGCAACGCCATCTCTCTCTGAAGAGACAACACTTTGAAGCCGGAACATAAAGGCAGAGAAAAGCTAACCAGAGCAAGAATGAGGGACCATTCCAGAAAGACAGAATTGCACAAGCAAAGGTCCTGAGGCAGAAAAGGTTTGGACACCACTGAAAAATCACTGTGGCTGAATTAAAGTAAACAAGGAGCAAGTAATGCAAAGGACTCTGGTGGGACACAGTGGGCCCTGAGGCTTGACCGAGATTTCATTCTAAAGAGGGAATGGTATGACCCAACTTGCACTTCGTGATAATCAATCACTACTCCCTCTGTGTGGGAAAAGATATGAAAAGCAGAGGCTGTTCCAGTTGTCTTAAGCAAGAGAGTAGGATTCCCTGGATCAGAATATGGCAGTCACATCAAAAAACAATAGACAGATTCAGATGTATTTTAGACGTAGAATCAACAAAAGTTATTGACATATTGCAGATGAGGGTGACAGAAAGGAAAAAATCAGAGGTGATTCTCATTCAGGGGCTCTATTTCCAGGTGGGTTTTTTTCAGTAGTGACAAGCACCACCTGATATAACGCCAGGTCCATGCAAGAATCTGGTCCGGGGGGGCTGGCATGCCTGTAGACGTAAGTTACTTAAAAACCAGACTTAAGAACAAAAGAAACTTTTGTCTTCACGTTGGCACCAGAGCCCTATAGGTTCCCTGAAATCACAGGCTTAAATGTCCCTTTTCATCTGAGTGCAACGATTTTTAAGTAGAATTGCACCAGATAAACCAGCTACCAACCCATCTAGTCTCCATGAAAAGCAGTGGAGAAAATACAGTAATTTCTTTGAGGATCTTCATGTCATGTTGGATGACTCGTATCAAATATGTCATGGGCATACGACAGCATCACTTACTGACTAGCAGAAAATAACTAACTGTAAAATACAAATTTGTCAATCATTTCTTTGTTATCATTGTCCTTGGATCGCTTCAGAAACCAAGTATACAACCCAATCCAGCACTCCCCAAGGAGACCTCTAAGGGTAAAGAGCATGAACTGCCTTCCGTCCGCGACATGCTCTACTCAAACTGGTCTCCAGCGGCCACAGGAAGTCACAGCATTCCAGGGAAGACAGAGATTCAGCCTCAGCGCCTTTCTGACCTGTTCATCCCTATTACCTACTTGAGTATTACTGGCATCGTTTCCATTGCCTTTCCTAAAAAGCTATTACATAATGATCATCTCAAAATCCTGTGGCCCATTTGTGTAAGTGAGCATCTCTTTCCCTTTTAGTATTTATAGAGATGATGCACTCTTGTTCTTAAATTGCAGAATGAGAGATGATAGACAGACAGAGACACACACGCACACACACACACACACACACACACACACTGGAGACAGCAGCTCTGATTCTGGCTCAGGTCTTCCCAAAACAGATAGCAAATCGAGATAAACTAGTAATGTATTTGGAAAGGAATGTTATCTTTCGTTCCTCCAGACTATTAACTGTGACCTTTTTTGTCTGCACTTCAAGGACTTTGCTTGAAACAGACCCCATTTTTTTTAGTCAACATACAAACAATGCCTTTCAGAAAGGCTCTCCCGCAGTGTTCCAGTGAAAAGCACGGAACTCCTGCCTCCTGTCCTCTGGTCAAGTCTTACATTTACTCCACCACTTTAAACTTTTAATTCAGTGGTCCATCCCCAAACTGTTCTCAAAACATTCCTCTTGAATTCAGTGGTCCAGCTGACGGCTCCTCTCCACATAAGTACCCCTCTACCATCTAAGCCACCTGCTCAGCTCCAGTAGAGAGACTATAAAAAAAAATTCACAGATTCGCATCACTACACTTCACACCCTCATATTTAACTCTGTAAACCCACTTTCAACAGTTCTGAACTATTAATTCTAATTTAGCCTCTCATCACCTACAAAGACTGAACTGGATCTTTATCTCTGCCACCCATGATGGATTTTATTGCAAGTTCTGGATTTCTGCAACTGTAGCAAAGAGAAGAAGAACTGGGCTGAATGCACCAACATGAAAAACTGTCACTATGTAACTCATGTTGGGGAATCTTCCAAAACTGGCATGTTTCTGCTGCTTTTCGCTTCTACTGCATATATTTATTCTCACTCCAGCCACAAAGCTACCCAGATAGCCCAACGTTCTCCACATCAAAAGAAACCAAAGCAACAGACACATAAACCCAAACACACATCCATCCACTTGAATCCAAGGATGTGGTATGACCTCCTGCTATTCTGTGCCAAATAACACCTCTATCCAAAGTCTGATGATGGCTAATAGTTTCAACATTTTCAGAACTGCGTCACTCTAAATGACCCTCTGATTTTCAGGATGTTTTCCCACTATGCTTTTTTAAATCACCCTGGCTAAATGTAACCTATAATCCTATAAATGTCATGTAAATATGTATGTGTGTATATGAGGAGGGCATGACAACCCAGNAAATGACCCTCTGATTTTCAGGATGTTTTCCCACTATGCTTTTTTAAATCACCCTGGCTAAATGTAACCTATAATCCTATAAATGTCATGTAAATATGTATGTGTGTATATGAGGACGGCAATGCAACCCAGTCCAGTATTCTTCCCTGGACAGAGGAATCCCCGTGGACAGAAGAACCTGGAGGGCTACAGTCTGTGGGGATGCAAAGAACTGGACAAAACTGAGCAGCTAAGGACAGCACAGTATGTGTGTGTGTATATATATACATGCACATATACATAAAAATTTCTTGAAAATTTTCCCAGTTACTGCTGATAACTTCAATTAAATATCACCTATACTACTCTGTCCTACTTCACTAATCACAAAATGCCAAACGCCTAAACACTGTCAGATCTCTTCTGACCAGCTCAGAATTTTACCAGGTCTCCTCCTAGACCAACCTACAGGGACAAGAAAAGCATCACCTCCAGAAACATTATGCTTTAGAGGCAAGCATCCCAGCATCACTGCACCCTCCCCATTCGCCCTAAGATCTTCAAGCGTGTCTTTCCCAAGGCCAGGGAGGGAGGCACCAGCACCCAGGGGGAACTCACTGAGCGGCTTCAGGATGCTGCTGCTGGACTCATCCGCATTCTCCACATCTGACTTGTCAGAATAGTTCTCAGAGATTCTCTCCTTTTCCTTCTTTTCTCGGTGGCCTGTCTTTCTCTTGTGACGTCTCCTTCTCCGGTAGCTCTTTGGCACATGGACCCCAATGTAGATGGTGTGGTGGCCTGAGGAAGGAATACAAATCACCAGTCATTTCAAAACACAGTCTCGGCTACATAGAAATCACACAAGACCCAGAGGTCAGAAAAAAAAAATGTCCATAAATTTAACATAAAAAAAATAAAATAAATTCAACATTACCATTTCACATTTGACAAACGGGAAAACTAAAGTTGCCTTCCAGTTTTCACTGAACTAGACTGTAATTCAGCCTGTTGGCTGGCACCATGATTCGGTGAGGGTGTGCTCTAATTCTATCCAGATAGACTCTTTTTTTAAGCAAGTCAAAGAATATTGAACTAGAAATCAGGAATCCTTGATTCTGGTCAAATATCTGCCATCAATGAGCTATCTGACCTTGAGCAGGTAACTTAATTATACTGAACAGAGTGATGAAAAAGGAGTTATTGGAAAAAGGGGGAAAAAGACCTAATTCAAAGTTCAAAAAGTCATTCTGCGGGTATAAGTTTTTACACTAAAACTTTTTTTTACCCAATCAGCAGAATAGAGACTTAGAACTGGGACAAACTAATAAAAAATAAGACATACTTAGAGAGAAAATTTTAGAAATTACTCAAATGTTCACACTAGGAAACAGCTAAAATGAATGTCAGCTACAGTGCCATTCTCATTTTTCTTTTTTCGTTTGCAAAAGTTTCTAAAAACTGGTTGTTGCTGTGATAAAAATAAACCCAGCCCAGTAAAGATTGCCTTGAAGAGAAGGGCATGAGGGAAAAGGATTGTGAAATTCTTTTAGTTCTCGAGATGGAAAGAACTGCAATACTGACAAGTGGTATTATTTTTACAAAATCTGATAAGACAGAAAAAAAAAAAAAGAACTCAAAGTTCTACATCTTTTTTTCCATTGGAAAACTTTTACTTTCACTTTATATGCGGTCTAACTTCTGAATGTGGGAACCACCATTTAGGAAGTAATGTGAAAACTTCTTTTCTTTTTGAATTGCAAATGGGAATTACAAAACAGATGAGATTATCTAGGGATTTCCTCCACATTCTGGAATTATTCCTTAATGACCACTGTATAGCACCAAAGACAATAAATATCACACACTCACATGCAAGACATATACATGCAAATGTCTGATGAAAATACCATGAATTCCTTTCCACTGTCACTCACCAGGCATATCTAAAAACACTGTAATTCACAGGGGTGTTCCCTTAAACTGGAAGGATTAAAACAATTATATCAAGAAAGATGTTCCAATCAAGAATGCAGAACCCCATGTGAATGAATAAGCAGTCAAAAAAAAAAAATCTGATACTTGGAATGAAGTCTGAGGCATGAAACATGAAATCCCTGCCCCCAACACATACACAGACACAGAAATACCCAGGCACACACGCCAACTCAGCTACTAAAAAGCACAGTGAAATTCCCCCCACAGAATGTGGTACCAATGAGAAATTTATCATCTCTAACCATTTACAAGCAAATTGTTCTCATGGGAAAGCTATATTATACTAGGAAGTAGGAAATGTCTAAAAAACAATGTGAATTAAGAAACAGTGTCAATTGTTTCCTGCATGCCAGTTATTGAGGGAGTCCTGAAGCTTTATCTCAAGTCACACAATATATGTAAGCAAAGCATCCAGTTTCTTTGGTAAATCAAACACTGAAAGCTTGGTTGCCTTGGGTCAGGAAATAAGAAAACATCATGAAAAATGTTAAGAAGTCAAAGAAAAAATTTTAACCTGTCTCATTAACTATTTTCTTATTAAAAAATGGTAACTAAGCAAAAAGAAAAAAAATAGTAATTAAACTGTCAAATTGATGTTATGTGTAAAGATTTTTTTTTTAATATCTTTAGCCAAATCTGCATAGTGTATTTGATAGATCATTTAAAAGACAGTCCATGTGCATGCTAAGTCACTTCAGTCATGTCCCGTGCTTTGTGATCTTATGGACTGTAGCCCACCAGGCTCCTCTGTCCATGGGATTCTCCAGGCAAGAATACTGGAATGGGTTGCCAGGCCTTACGCCAGGGGATCTTCCAGACCCAGGGATCAAACCCACATCTCTTATGTCTCCTGCGTTGGCAGGCAGGCTCTTTACCACTAGCACCACCCAGGAAGCCCAAAAGACAAGTTTATATGGGCTGATAAGATTTTAAGGTAAGATTTCTAACTATCAAGTGTTGTTGTCAAGCCAACAAAAGAATCAGCATGATGTAGAGAGTGAGCTTTCAAAGCCCAGGAGAGAAATGCACCTTACCCTCTGGAACCTAACTGGAGTTGTCATCACCACAAAAACGGTGCCATTTTATTTACATCCCAATCCTAGGCCTCATGGCTGCCTTATGAATTAGATTCAGCTGATCCCCATCTCCTCCAGCTCCTCCTCCAGAAACTCCACCCAACCACAAGTAGGGGACACATGCTGCCCCATGGAGCCCAAGTACCAACCACAAAGGTAGTTCCTTTTAAGATAGTTCCAATTTCAGACATTTTTATCAGCTTTATTAAGGTGCAGTTCTTCACATGCCATAAAATTCACTCATTTTAAGAGTTTATCCTTCTCCTTTAATCTCTGACATGTCTGAGATTTTTCTGGAATAAAAACTAGTTATTTTATAAAGTAAAAGAAAAGAAAAAGAGAGTATACATTGAATGATTTTTAGCATATTTACAGAGAGTTGTGCAACCATCGCCATAATCCAATTCCAGAACCTGGCTACCAATCAACAAAGATCCCCCAAGCTCATCCACAATCACTCTCTGTTCCCACTCCCATCCCTTACTACCCCTCAGGTGTCTTTTATGCTGTCAGTGATGGGCTCTGGGAAGCTATAATTCTCTGCTAGCCACATGCTATGAACTTTTGTGGGATCCCTTACAGCAGAGTAGAACAGAATATGCTTTGAGTAAGGAAGCTCTCTCCTTCCAAGAGTGGTCAAAGGAAAGCATCACTGAGCTGAGTCATTCAAAAGCAAAGCATCAGGAAACTCAAATAGGGGCTCTGTATCAACCAAAACAGGTGGGATGGCAAGGGAGATGAGAAGGAGTTTCAAAAGGGAGAGGATATATGTATACCTATGGCTGAGTCATGTTGAAGTTTGACAGAAAACAGCAAAATTCTTCAATAAGAAATTCATCTCATTAGAACTGATTCAAATTTATTCTTTTTAAGGGCTGAGTAATACTCCATGGGGTGGGAGATGGGAGGGGGCTTCAGGATTGGGAGCTCGTGTACACCTATGGCTGATTCATGTCAATGTATGGCAAAACCAATACAGTATTGTAATGTAGAATAAAGTAAAAATAAAATTAAATAAATAAATATTTACTAATTAAAAAATAAATTCAGCAATTATCCTTCAATAAAAAATAAATAACTTTTTTTTAAAAAGGCAAAGCATCCTCCTTTTCCTCTCAGACAGTACTAGTAACTAAATTTTCCTTTTCTGTCTTCGTTCAGATAAAGGAAAAGGCATAGCGTCTCAAGGTTAAACAAACCTTTAGGACCTAAGGAACAGCGTCTGTGTTTCAGGAGTTACTTCTCAACCTCTTCATTTCAGCTTCTTTGTCCACAGGAGACAGGAAGGCAGCATCACTTTGGTGAGTAGGGGAGAGGCACACTTTCTCAAAATAATGACCAAATATTTTATAAGCTGAATATGCTAAGTACCAAACATACCAAAAGTAAAGTGAGCTGGAATGAAAGCATTCTCACCACCCCTACAAAATACCTGTCTTTAGGGTCAATAGAAGCAGTGTTACTGATTTTTTTAATGCTATTACTAATAAGAATATCATAGTTGATCTCAGTATTTATTTTCATTAAAATATCTTTACCTGTTTCAGAGATATGCCATGAAGACCGATGGCTATTTTTAAAATTACAACTCACCAAATGACAGCAAGCTCTTAGGAAAGCCATAGAGGTGGAGGATATAGTGTTATTTTCAGTGTAAAATGAAAAGGGGAAACTTGATAGACAAGCCTTCCAATTCAGCGAAAGTCTACAAAACAGTAAGATGCTCGGAGAATCAGGGATAGTTACCTGTTTAACTTATGAGGGAATAAGTTTTAGGTGCAAAAGAAAAAAAATTCTCCCCTAGTGAGTGAAAGTCTCTCAGTCATGTCCAACTCTTTGCAACCCCATGGTATAGTCCATGGAATTCTCCAGGCCAGGATACTGGAGTGGGTGGCCTTTCCTTTCTCCAGGGATCAACCAAGGGATTGAACTCGTGTCTCTCGCACTGCAGGCGGCTTCTTTACCAGCTGAGCCACCAGGGAAGCCCAAGAATACTGGAGTGGATACCCTATCCCTTCTCTGGTGGATCTTTCCGACCCAGCAATCGAACTGGGATCTCTGGCATTGCAGGCAGATTCTTTACCAGTTGAGCTACCAAATGTCAGTAAAGACTGCTTCCAAAGATAATGCAAAAAGAAGGAGCAAAAAAATTTATTAGCTATAATTCATAAGGAAACAGTGATTGGTTTAAATGTTATTAAAATAAAGGTTACATTCTCGCTACTCAAAATTTTGTAGAATAAAACTACTGGAATCTGCATTTGACAGTGTTCACTTAGGTGTGAGTCAAAGGGCACTCAGTCCTCGATCTGGCAGGGCCTCAGTAGCATGTGTTCAAATAAATACCCTGCAACCCTTTTTGTGACAGATGGTGCAAGTTCTCAACAAACTCTAAATGTCTTGAGAATATCTCACAATCCAACCACAGCCAGTACTCCTGAGAAGAAAACAGATTTTCTGGTTATCTCTGGCCTTCGGAAGTTATCACCAGGTGATCCATGTTTCTTCCCATCTTCACATGCTCCACCTTCATGGGAGGGCAGAAGCCCTCAGATGCTCTCATGTCCACTTCTCCCAGTTCCTAAAATATTCCTCCACTAACGGTATTGAGAGTTGCTATTGTGATGTGAGGCCACCAGAGAACTCTACCACTTAGTAACTGTAGTCATGTAAGTGAAAGAGGCTTCCACAGATGCCCACTTCACCACCAAAGATCATTTAGGACTTTGAAGAACGAAACCCATCAAGTGAGTCAAGCTGAAATTTCTGTAGAGAACTGAGTGCTTAACAATATATGCCTCTCTATGCAATACAGATCATTAGCTCCTTTTAGGAAACAAGAATGAGAGTGAATGAAAGTCGCTCAGTTGTGCCGACGCTTTGCAACTTCATGGACTATCCAGTCCATGGAGTTCTCCAGGCCAGAATACTGCAGTGGGTAGCCTTTCCCCAGTTCCAGGGGATCTTCCCAACCCAGGGATCGAACCCAGATCTCCCACACTGGAGGCAGATTCTTTACCAGCTGAGTCACCAGGGAAAGCCCTTAGAAAACATGGTTCTATGTTTATACACATACAGATGACAGAAGCCACTTATGGAATTCTTACAAAGGTGCTAGGTTGTGGCTGGGTCTCCTCTTTCTATTTATTACCTCATGCCATCCTCACCACTGCACGAATTAAGTGAACAACAGAGGATGAGATGGCTAGATAGCATCACCAGCTCAACGGACATAAATTTGAGCAAACTCTGAGTGACCGTGGAGGACAGAGGAGCCCAGCAGGCTACAGTCCATGGGCAGCAAAGATTTGGACACGACTTAGCGACTGAACAGCAACATCACCATTGTACAGGCAAACAAACCAAGGTTCAGGGAAGTCAAGGATATTGTCACCAGCTAACTCATATAATTCTACAGAAAAGAGACTTTCCTGATTGCCCAGTGGTTAAGACTCTGAGCTCCCAATGCAGGGAGCCGAGGTTCAACATCTGGTCAGAGAACCAAGATCCCACATGCTGCAATGCATGAACAACAACAACAAAAAATTAATTTTAAAAAAAGATATTAATCTCTTTTTTAAAATCCCTCAGAAATATCTCCCAGGTCTCAACATTAAAAATAGTGAGTGCTTCATCACTGCTTTGGTGGTGCTTTGTCTGTTTTTAGGGGGCTTTTTTGTGATAGACACTATATTTATACTATCTTATAACTGACGTTTCCTTCCTCATGTTGACAGCTAGAAACAGAAGAGACAAATCTCAGGCCAACCTGCAATGGGTAGACAGTTTTGTGACATGCATTTTAAACACTAACCTCACTCTTTCACCTTTTCAATGGTTACTTCCCCTTCATGCTGAAATTTTTTAGAATAAGGCAGCATATAAATATTTTTTAAAACCTGAGATGTCAGTACCAGGGGTAGAGGCTAAGGGTGGCCGTGGGGGAATGTAGACTTCTAGCCAGAGAGTTAACCGGTCCTTGGTGGTTCTTTAAGTACATCAAAATCTACAAGTCTAAATCTTGGTCCAGGAATCTACCTTCCCCCAAGGCCACCCCACCCTCCGCCAGCCCCAGGCTCCTACAGAACATCACTAATTAAATTCTGAGGGATGTCCCCAATTTTATTTTTCCACATTGTTCTGTTTCTATCATCAATGGGATTTCTGTTCTCTCTGGTTCAAAACAAAGATTCTACAACACTTGGGACTTTACATCGTTCTTTTAGAACTAATCGGCAATATTCCCCAAACATAAGTTAAATGCTGCCTTTCTTGGCTTATCTAAAGTAACCTGGTCTTATGCCAAGGTGCCTGAAACTTCTTGTAGCTATTGCCAAGAAGGATATAGAGGAAGGAGACAAATTAAAGAGAGACTTATTATTTCTTTCTAATTATGAAAAGAAAAATGTTGGGAGAGGAGGCAGAGACCCTGGATGTGGGATAGACTGTCTAAAAGATGCTGGAAAGACTTTATTTCTTGTACCAAAATGCATCTGAAAGGTATTTTGGAAGTGCATGCATAAGAAACATTACAGAGAATCATAGTACCAAATCCAGATGCCAGAGAGGTTGTGTATTTCACACTTTATATAATAAGAAACAGATCAGTCTGTCTAATCCTAAACACTTTAATAAAGGAAATACAAGTAACTCATTAGTGCTTTTCCCACAGACCCATAAGAGTGTCCGTAACCAGTTCTTTTAAGATATAATCAATGCAACATTGCTAATTTACTTTGGCATAAATACCAGTTCATGAAAAGAAAACTCACTTTGAAAGGAATGTGATAATTTTGCATTTAACAGGGGGTAAATCAACCCCTTTGGTTAGATGTTTGCTTAACAGTCCACAAAACAGATCCCACTACTCAAGACAAGGGATCATTTCTATTTCTATATTTTGGATAGGGCCAACTTTTCACACAGAAAGAAAAATAATAATAATGCACGTGTTTCTTAATAGTTTATTGCATGCTACATATGTCATTTATTTACAGACCATTCTGAGTGCTGATTAGTAATCTATTTTAATATTAATACTACCAATTACACTTAGGAGCAGGCATGCAAGCAAATAAGTAGTAAAAGTGACGAAAAACAGGGAAATACTTTTCTTCCCACTGAATGACATGGGACTTTTGTTTACTGAAAACCTCCCAGAAATTCTTAAGGCAACTTAAGGTACCCCAAGCAAGACTGATAAGAAATCTCAGCTTGTTACCCGGTATTTACTGAGCAGAGTACTTTTAATATTTAATATTTGATGATGAAAATGATAACAATCTCGAGGCAAAACAAACAGCACAAGGAAAAGGTCTCAAAGTGGAGTGCAGCTTATGGTAACTTAGCTAAATTCTTGTCTTAAAGAACAAGCTAAAGCTCAGAAAACTTTTGCACTTGCTTTACAAGACCTCGTTTTTAGCAAAGTAGTTCTAATCATAGTTTTTAGGTAGGTGGGCTACAGTTCATGGGGTTGCAAAGAGTCGGACACAACTGAGCGACTAAGCACAGCACAGCAAAGGTGAGGAACCTATGACCACACACTGAGTGACACTTTCATTACAGCTTCCATTACCAATAGCTGATATGGGCTTCCCTAGTGGCTCAGAGGTTAAAGTGTCTGCCTGGAATGCGGGAGACCTGGGTTCGATCCCTGGGTTGGGAAGATAACAGAGGCTAAAACTGACCAGCACTGTATAAAATCTGAATCAGTGAATATTTTTAAAGAAATACAGCTTTCTTATATTTAGTGATCATCCATTATTTGAAAATATCTAGGCCACAACGACAATTTTAAAGGCACTACGGGAGCCAACCTTGATGAGTAAACAGGACTAAAAATCATGTTATCGTTTATAAACTGTAGCTCCTGAAGTGCTTCACAATCTCTAAAAAACTGCTTGTCCAAAGTAATTTTAACTGTGCTCTAGCAAAACCTCTTTTGGCGCTAGTGGTAAAGAATCTGCCTGCCAACCCAGGGGATGTAACAGACTAGGTAGGGTTCGATCCCTAGGTGGGGAAGATGTCCTGGAGAAGAGAATGGCAACCCACTCCAGTGTTCTTGCCTGGAGAATCCCATGGACAGAGGAGCTCTGTGGGCTATACAGTCAATGGGGTCACAGAGTCAGACATGACAGAAGTTACTTAGCACACACGCACATAGTTTTAAAGTATAATCTATATTTATACCTATATCTATATATATTTATGGGGTTTTCCTGGTGGCTCAGACAATAAAGAATCCACCTGCAATGCAGGAGACCTGGGTTCGACCCCCAGATTGGGAAGATCCCCTGGAGAAGGGAACGGCTACCTACTCCAGTATTCTGGCCTAGAGAATTTCATGGACAGAGGAGCTTGGGGGGCTACACTCCATGGGGTGGCAAAGAGTCAGACACAACTGAGCAGCTAACATTTGTTAACACATTTATATTGAGATATGTGTGTATATAATATGTATATATATGTATATATATAATATATATACAACATAATGTATACAGTCTCTACATAAAGAGAGAGAGAGAGCTAAATATCATTTTTATGGAGAAGCCAAATCCAATATGTCAATAAAATATCCTCCATTGTGTATAGTGCACAAAGATGCACAGTACGTGCTGTTCTTATCTCTCCCTCCTATTTCCAAAGAGGGGGAGAAAGCCCTGTTTCTCTTCTTTCCTACCCACTTTGAGCCCTAACAGTAACTTGTGAACACCCTCTGTTCTCCAGAGAACTCCCCCTGAGCACTCCCCCTGGGCAAGAGAAAAGAGCCAACTTTAGATCAAGGCTCCTGGAGAAGGAAATGCAACTCACCCCAGTATTCTTGCCTGGAAAAGTCCCATGGACAGAGGAGCCTGATGGGCTACAATCCATGGAGTCACAAAGAGTCAGACACGACTGGGCGACTTCACTTTCACTTTTAGATCAAGGCTAACTCACCCCTCAGTTAGCTGTCTAGTCATTATGCAGGCTGTAACTGTGCCGCAGAGGCAACACCTTCCATAACCCCAGTCTCCCCTGCTCCTGCCAGGAGCCAGTGTCAGGTCATCACCATCCTGCTGCGGGAGGGTCTCCCCAGAGCTTTCACACTGTGGGTGCCAAGCCCCAGGGCTCAGGTCTGTCGTCCCTTTTACTTGAAAGCACAGAGGAGAGTGGATTCGAAAGGTCTGGAAGGTCAGAGCCAGCCGGGTCAGTGCAAAGAGGAGCCACCTAACAGGAGGAGATGAACCCTTGACTCCTCCTGACATCCCAGAATCCTGAAAGAGCTGGAGAATGTTAATGTGCAATACACATGCTGTCAGACAAAATCCACCTGTGAGCCAAACACAGAGAACTGACAGTTTCCATTATCTCTCTTGTGGTCACCATCTGCACAACTGAATGGCAAGTGGGGCTGGAAAAGAGAAAACAAAGGCTAATCCAATGGTCATTGATAACTGGATTTACAATTGCAGGCAGAGAGGCAGCTTAGACAGACACATAAATGCACACATTCACACTCTCATTCTAACCACATTGTCCGTCTGCGACTCTATCCTGGCTTCCCTTTGAGCACTAGCCTAAGCCCTGCTGGGCAATAGGAAGAGTAGACTTAGTCACTATAGACAGATAATCCACTATATAGTCAGTGCACTCCCAGCTAATCAGGTATCAAACATCTAATATTAGTTCACATAATTCCCTCCTCTCACACACCTGTTCCTAGGTAAATGAGATTTGGATCATGCGGGTGGGGTGGGGGGAGCAGGTTGGAGGGGACTAAAACAATGACCAAGAAAGAGAGAAAGTGCTACGAATGACTCAAACTAGCATCAGTTCAGTTCAGTCACTGAGTCGCATCCGACTCTTCACGACCCCATGAATCGCAGCACACCAGGCCTCCCTGTCCATCACCATCTCCCGGAGTTCACTCAGACTCACGTCCATCGAGTTGGTGATGCCATCCAGCCATCTCATCCTCTGTCGTCACCTTCTCCTCCTGCCCCCAACCCCTCCCAGCATCAGAGTGTTTTCCAATGAGTCAGCTCTTCGCATGAGGTGGCCAAAGTACTGGAGTTTCAGCTTTAGCATCATTCCTTCCAAAGAAATCCCAGAGTTGATCTCCTTCAGAATGGACTGGTTGCATCTCCTTGCAGTCCAAGGGACTCTCAAGAGTCTTCTCCAACACCACAGTTCAAAAGCATCAGTTAAGCCCAGTTCCAGAATCATCATGACTATGATTTTCCACATACACCCAGGAAAAGAAGACAACACTCACTGACAGCAGCACATAACCACACTTTTAGAACTGAAATAACCTTAAATGTCACCTGATTAAACCTCTTTATGTACCACTGAACCAAGTAAAGCCAAATAGCTAATGAGGCTGGACTCCTGGAGCTCCTTGGTTAAAGAAGGTTTCCTTTCTTACTTCCCCAATACCATGGTACCTACACTCCACCCTACCCACTATATTCCACTGTCTGCAAAATATAGCCAAGTGGGGAGAAAAAAAGATTAAGCTTTTCAAGTTAGCAACCACAAAAGAGGACAAAACAGGCTCAGGAATTCTCTGAAAAATGTGTCTTATAATCACAGAATGACACGCTTAAATCTACAACCCTTAGCTCTGTAAACTGCCCCAGAATATGAAGACACCTGTCCTCCCAGGAGGCCCTGTGGTCGTGCAGCCACAGGTCACGGGTTTGTGCCTTCTTTCCCTTGCACCTTTTCACAAACTCTCCCAACACTTTTTATTCTTCTGCATTCAGTTCTTCCTATTCCCTGCTCTTCCAGGCTCTCCTTCCAGCTCTCACTCAACTTCCTTTCTAAGATGCAAAGGGACCAGACCTCAAGAACACATTTTGGAAGGAGCACTGTCCCGGTAAAGTTGAGAAGTCTGGCTCCTTGTCCTAGTGCTCCAAATTACCATCAGCATCACTGCAAGGAAACCACTTTACCTGCTCAAAGGCCCATCTCTCCATCTGTAAGCTGAGAACGCTAAGCTACATTATCTCGTAGATCCTTTTGACTTCTAAACGTTCTGTATAAGGATTGTAATCGGTTAAGTGTATGTAACAAAGCACATAAGGAAAAGGCTAAAAGGTTTTCTACTATTTCTCAAAGTCCCTCCACGACTACTTATGATGGTAGTTTTCTCTTTGGGCATTCTTCAATCTCCTCTGATTTGACTCTTTCCTAACAATGCCACGTAGACTGCTAAAAGCCACCAATCACCCTTTTCTGCCAAATCGACCAGTTACTTTTCGCTCCTCATCTACTTGACTCCAGGCAGCACTCAGCACTGTCCATCACTGGCTCCTTGTTGAAAACAGTCTTCTCTTGGCCTCTGAAGACTTTTATGATTGCTCCTTCTCAGTGTCCAAAGCTTGGCATCAAAGAACACAGGCCAGTCCTCCTCCCACCCTATTTTCTTCCTTCGGTAATGTCATCCATTCCTGTGGCTTTATTTTTTAACATTTTGTTTTGGGGATTTAAAATAAAAATTTATTTATTTATTTATCAGTTTATTTGGCTGTGCCAGGTCTTCACTGCAACATATGGGATCTAGTTCCCCATCTAGGGATCGAATGCCATTCCCCTGCACTGACAGCAAGGAGTCTTAGCCACTGGACCACCAAGGAAGTCCCCCTGTGGCTTCAAATACTACCTAGCTCCCTGGGATTCCCAAACTTCTATCCCATCTCTATTCTTTCTCATTAGCTCCAGCTTGTGTGGCCAAGTACCTGCTTTAGAGTTCCACTGGATGTCTCACAGGAGTCTCAAAGTCAAAAAGCTGAACGCCTACCTTCCTTAACTACTATCCCTCCAGTGTCCCTTATCACAAATGGCATATAAGTCCCCAAACTGTTCAAAGCAGAAATCCAAATGTAATCACCCCCCATCCGCACATCTTTCCATCAGCAAGTGCTGGCAATTCAACCCATTTTTTTTTGTCCCAGGCTAAACCTTAAAGTCACCTCTCAGTTGAATCTTAGCAACAGTCTCCCCACTTTTATCTTTGTCCTCTTGGGATGCTTTCTCCACCCATCAAAGAGATGTTTTTTAAAATGCAAATTTTGTCCTGTCACTTTCCTGCTTACAACACTCTGTAGTGGCTCCCCAGTGCACACTAAATGAATCCTAAATCTTTAGCAAAAGTCATGAATTATCTGGGTTCCACTCACTTCTCAGAGAAGGCACTGGCGACCCACTCCAGTACTCTCGCCTGGAAAATCCCATGGACGGAGGAGCCTGGTAGGCTGCAGTCCATGGGGTCGTGAAGAGTCGGACACAACTGAGCGACTTCACTTTGACTTTTCACTTTCATACATTGGAAGAAGGAAATGGCAACCCACTCCAGTGTTCTTGCCTGGAGAATTCCAGGGGCGGGGGAGCCTGGGCTGCTGTCTATGGGGTTGCGCAGAATCGGACACGACTGACACAACTTAGCAGCAGCAGTAGCATCCACTTCCGGCCACTCTCTCCTGGTTCATGTGGTCCAGCTCCATGGGCCTTATTTTCACTTCTCAAACAGGCCTACTCACCACTGGGCCTTCACACATGCTGCCCAAGGAGGTTTCCCTCCTTCTTGACCTAGCTAATCCTCTTCACCCTTTAGGTCTCAAGTTAACATCACTCTACAGGAGATACATATCTTGGTCTCCATGTATACTCACCCACAGGCATGATATACTCTCTAAATTATCATATCAACCAACTTTGTGTCCTTAAATGATGATGAGTTTATTTGACAACACATTAGTTACTGACCTAATTGGAATACGTTATCACTTTCAGTAACACGTTCACCTGGAAAAGCAACATATCAGAGCTTATATATCTGCAAGTGTTCTTACCATTTTTATAAGCTAAAACAAGATTAATAAAAGCTTTGTCCATCAAAGTTAATGAGAAGAGTAAATGAAATGCACTCAGTCTTGTCCTACTCTTTCCAACCCCATGGACTACACAGTCCATGGAATTCTCCAGGCCAGAATACTGGAGTGGGCAGCTGTTCCCTTCTCCAGGAGATCTTCCCAACCCAGGGGTCAAATCCAGGTCTCCTGCACTGCAGGTGGATTCTTTGCCAGCTGAACCACAAAGGAAGAGAAGAGTTAACAGAGATAATAATCAGCTAACTTGTTGATTACCAGGTATCAGTACTAGCTTTAGTCAGGAAGCACTCTGCAGTCACAGCAAGCACTTGAGAAAGTGTTAAACACAAAAATAAATCACAGGCAAGGACCAGACCCAAAGAAGTTAACATCTTAAATTTGCAGGATTCATCCTGGGGATTTCAAATTAGTTTCTTTATACCCCTAGCC
>SJYW01013950.1:37943-59624 GCA_006410735.1 Raphicerus campestris | reverse complement strand
TTGTGCCTTCTTTCCCTTGCACCTTTTCACAAACTCTCCCAACACTTTTTATTCTTCTGCATTCAGTTCTTCCTATTCCCTGCTCTTCCAGGCTCTCCTTCCAGCTCTCACTCAACTTCCTTTCTAAGATGCAAAGGGACCAGACCTCAAGAACACATTTTGGAAGGAGCACTGTCCCGGTAAAGTTGAGAAGTCTGGCTCCTTGTCCTAGTGCTCCAAATTACCATCAGCATCACTGCAAGGAAACCACTTTACCTGCTCAAAGGCCCATCTCTCCATCTGTAAGCTGAGAACGCTAAGCTACATTATCTCGTAGATCCTTTTGACTTCTAAACGTTCTGTATAAGGATTGTAATCGGTTAAGTGTATGTAACAAAGCACATAAGGAAAAGGCTAAAAGGTTTTCTACTATTTCTCAAAGTCCCTCCACGACTACTTATGATGGTAGTTTTCTCTTTGGGCATTCTTCAATCTCCTCTGATTTGACTCTTTCCTAACAATGCCACGTAGACTGCTAAAAGCCACCAATCACCCTTTTCTGCCAAATCGACCAGTTACTTTTCGCTCCTCATCTACTTGACTCCAGGCAGCACTCAGCACTGTCCATCACTGGCTCCTTGTTGAAAACAGTCTTCTCTTGGCCTCTGAAGACTTTTATGATTGCTCCTTCTCAGTGTCCAAAGCTTGGCATCAAAGAACACAGGCCAGTCCTCCTCCCACCCTATTTTCTTCCTTCGGTAATGTCATCCATTCCTGTGGCTTTATTTTTTAACATTTTGTTTTGGGGATTTAAAATAAAAATTTATTTATTTATTTATCAGTTTATTTGGCTGTGCCAGGTCTTCACTGCAACATATGGGATCTAGTTCCCCATCTAGGGATCGAATGCCATTCCCCTGCACTGACAGCAAGGAGTCTTAGCCACTGGACCACCAAGGAAGTCCCCCTGTGGCTTCAAATACTACCTAGCTCCCTGGGATTCCCAAACTTCTATCCCATCTCTATTCTTTCTCATTAGCTCCAGCTTGTGTGGCCAAGTACCTGCTTTAGAGTTCCACTGGATGTCTCACAGGAGTCTCAAAGTCAAAAAGCTGAACGCCTACCTTCCTTAACTACTATCCCTCCAGTGTCCCTTATCACAAATGGCATATAAGTCCCCAAACTGTTCAAAGCAGAAATCCAAATGTAATCACCCCCCATCCGCACATCTTTCCATCAGCAAGTGCTGGCAATTCAACCCATTTTTTTTTGTCCCAGGCTAAACCTTAAAGTCACCTCTCAGTTGAATCTTAGCAACAGTCTCCCCACTTTTATCTTTGTCCTCTTGGGATGCTTTCTCCACCCATCAAAGAGATGTTTTTTAAAATGCAAATTTTGTCCTGTCACTTTCCTGCTTACAACACTCTGTAGTGGCTCCCCAGTGCACACTAAATGAATCCTAAATCTTTAGCAAAAGTCATGAATTATCTGGGTTCCACTCACTTCTCAGAGAAGGCACTGGCGACCCACTCCAGTACTCTCGCCTGGAAAATCCCATGGACGGAGGAGCCTGGTAGGCTGCAGTCCATGGGGTCGTGAAGAGTCGGACACAACTGAGCGACTTCACTTTGACTTTTCACTTTCATACATTGGAAGAAGGAAATGGCAACCCACTCCAGTGTTCTTGCCTGGAGAATTCCAGGGGCGGGGGAGCCTGGGCTGCTGTCTATGGGGTTGCACAGAATCGGACACGACTGACACAACTTAGCAGCAGCAGTAGCATCCACTTCCGGCCACTCTCTCCTGGTTCATGTGGTCCAGCTCCATGGGCCTTATTTTCACTTCTCAAACAGGCCTACTCACCACTGGGCCTTCACACATGCTGCCCAAGGAGGTTTCCCTCCTTCTTGACCTAGCTAATCCTCTTCACCCTTTAGGTCTCAAGTTAACATCACTCTACAGGAGATACATATCTTGGTCTCCATGTATACTCACCCACAGGCATGATATACTCTCTAAATTATCATATCAACCAACTTTGTGTCCTTAAATGATGATGAGTTTATTTGACAACACATTAGTTACTGACCTAATTGGAATATGTTATCACTTTCAGTAACACGTTCACCTGGAAAAGCAACATATCAGAGCTTATATATCTGCAAGTGTTCTTACCATTTTTATAAGCTAAAACAAGATTAATAAAAGCTTTGTCCATCAAAGTTAATGAGAAGAGTAAATGAAATGCACTCAGTCTTGTCCTACTCTTTCCAACCCCATGGACTACACAGTCCATGGAATTCTCCAGGCCAGAATACTGGAGTGGGCAGCTGTTCCCTTCTCCAGGAGATCTTCCCAACCCAGGGGTCAAATCCAGGTCTCCTGCACTGCAGGTGGATTCTTTGCCAGCTGAACCACAAAGGAAGAGAAGAGTTAACAGAGATAATAATCAGCTAACTTGTTGATTACCAGGTATCAGTACTAGCTTTAGTCAGGAAGCACTCTGCAGTCACAGCAAGCACTTGAGAAAGTGTTAAACACAAAAATAAATCACAGGCAAGGACCAGACCCAAAGAAGTTAACATCTTAAATTTGCAGGATTAATCCTGGGGATTTCAAATTAGTTTCTTTATACCCCTAGCCGTCTATGGGGTTGCACAGAGTCGGACACGACTGAAGTGACTTAGCAGCAGTATACCCCTAGCAAAACTAGGAGATAAGAAAGCACCAATGCTGTTTCTTTGCATGAAAATCTGAGATTCAGAAATTAAGTAATTTGACAATGGCTTATGGCAAATGTCAGAATCCTTAGAGCGTCTCTAGTAGGTGGAGAAGAAGATAGGTTATTAACTGCACTCTGTATGAAGAAAACGAAATCACACAAACATGATCGGCCTCAACGCAATCACACAAACATGATCGGCCTCATGTCACCCAGAAAGTCAGGGCAGAGCCAAGAACAGAAATAGGTCCTGAGACTCCTGGTTGTCCACCACATTCTCTAACCCACAATACAGACTGAATTAAAGTACCTCAAACACCAGACGCTGACTGAATTTGCCAAATATATATATCCATTGGATTCAACTGTGTGCTTTCATTCTACATCCAAGACACTGTCTTTATCTTTCAGCAAGGATAGAATCACATTGAAAATTTAATAATCAACTAGGAGGTAGGGTTGTGATTTAACTAATTCATAAAATGTGTGACTCTGGCCCTCTAAAGCTGGTACGTTGGCTGGTTTCATGAAAATTCAGACACTCCTTTTGATTTCCAGAAGTTTTGGGCTTGTCAAAGGTATTGAGTAACCCACCATTAAGAGAGAGTAGAATCACGTCCCAAGAGGGTTGAGTCTGCTCTCCTTTCAAAGTCAACAGAGTATCAAGAAAGGTGAACATGTTGGATCTAGCACTTAGGATGGCTGACTTCTAATTCTAACCCTTGGTAAAGGTAAGAACAATTCATCAGATTTAAAAGCTTTTGCAGCTATTCAGGGAAGGGAGTTATTTAAGTCACCTCTACTAATGATTCAATGGGTGTCACTCACCACCCTCCTTCCCTTCACCTTCATCCCACCTGGCAATCAGCAGCTTCAGGGGCACAATATTTGGAACCTCCTATGAACTCCTACCATGGCAGGCTCTCACCTCAGTCCCCTACGTGCTATCAGCCACGAAAGTGAAATGAAATGGAACAAAACTGAATCCCATCAACATGCCCACTTCAGCAACGCGAGAGCCTCCACTGAACTTTATTCAGTTTTATTCTACTCTTACTCTACTCTCCCTCATCAGACCCACTTTTCAATTCCCAATGACTTTGAATCTTATAATGATAAAAATGGGGAAACACTTAGCTCAGGTGTGAATACTTAGTATTATTTCTATACTTTTGCATAATCTCATTGAATTGGTGCCTAAATTATATAACAGTCAGGAGAGAACAGAATTATTCTAGTTCATGCTGCATATGGAGAAAGGAAAAAAAGAAAAAAATACATATAGTGTGTATGTGTGTTTATATACATTACATATATAATAAACCCTTGAATCCTCCTCATTGGTAGGAAAATACCACATACTTAAATCAGTTTTCCAGAAGGGCAACTTTGCAGGCCTTATTATAATGGGCACACATTTATAATTTATCCTGTATGCAAGTATAATTAGTATATCTTTTCTTGGAAGAGAAGACAATTTCACAAATTAGAGGTAATGTCTATCGGAGCAATCTAACCATGGAAACCAGATCTCACACCCAGATCCTAAAGGGAATCAGAACATGTTCAAAGAGAAATAGACAGCAGGCCTCAGGAAAATTCTCTTGACCTTCCTGGCTTGCCTCTTCCAAAACAAGAAGCAGTATGTAAGTGTGGTTATTAGGAAGGCAAGGGATAGATGCTGGTAAAGATGAATTAAGAAAATAGTGGGTTCAGGATGGAGGGGACACATATGCCTATAGCTGATTCATACTGATGTATGACAAAAACCATCACAATATTGTAAAGTAACTATCCTCCAATTAAATAAATAAACTTTTAAAAAAGAAAATAAACATTTTGGTAGTTCAAATTTTTTGGAATGATAAGCACTGAAATATATTGGTGAGGCAGTATCAATCAGAAAGTGAAAGAATAAGACAGTGATACAGTATAAAGTAGGCTTCCCCAACGGCTCAGCAGTAAAGAATCCGCCTGCAATGCAGGAGCCTCAGGATACGTGGGTTCAATCTCTGGGTCAGGAAGATCCCCTGGAGAAGGGCATGGCAACCCACTCCAGTATTCTTGCCTGGAGAATCCCACAGACAGAGGAGCCTGGCAGGCTACAGTCCATAGCATTCCAAAGAGCTGAACACCACTGAAGCGACTTAGCATGCACACACGCCTTGTATAAAGTACTCCTATGCCTAATGCAGCGGAGAAGGCAATGGCACCCCACTCCAGTACTCTTGCCTGGAAAATCCCATGGGCGGAGGAGCCTGGTAGACTGCAGTCCATGGGGTCGCTAAGAGTTGGACACAACCAAGCGACTTGACTTTCACATTTCACTTTAATGCATTGGAGAAGGAAATGGCAACCCACTCCAGTGTTCTTGCCTGGATAATCCCAGGGACGGCGGAGCCAGGTGGGCTGCCGTCTATGGGGTTGCACAGAGTTGGACACGACTGAAACGACTTAGCAGCAGCATGCCTGATGTCAAGTACAGCAGCAACACTGTTTCTGGTCATTATTAAAACAGTTCTATGGTGAATGGTGTGTTTGATTCCCATTGTGCAGAACTGAGAAATTCAAAATCCAAACTTTAAGTTTTGTTCTTCACTTATGCAATGTTTCAGCAATATAGCAAGTTTTAAACTTTTATTCCCAAACTGATGTTTAGTCAGTCTGCCTTAACAACACATGAAAATTACAAATGATAGAGACTCCTCAAAATCAGTATGAAACAACTCGTCTCAAAAATATGAGCAGATACAAAACTTCAAGAAAGAAACTCAACCATAGACAAAATTTGCTGCGAGTGTATTATTTCAGAATTTCTGGATCCTTTGAAAACATGACTCAAGTACCAAGTTCAATTCTGCAAACTTCTTGCCATAAAAGAATGTAGTCACCTAGGACAGAAAGTGGCTTCCAGAAGGCTTTAGCCCATACTGTACCACTAGGGAATTCTCTACAATTGGAAAACTCTGAGAAGGGATGTCTGATTCCTGCTTTCAAACCCCATGGAATTATCATCTGATTTCCTTGAAGCTCAAGAAATCTATACACAAATACTTAACTTCAGTGACACAGCAGGAGGTGTCAGAGAGCTGGTGCTGCCTGCTTTAGGACCTCTGGCAGGCTTCCTGCTGAGGCCATGGCGGGACGCTGGGAAAGGTCTGTGTGGGTTCAAAGTGCTCTGGGAACCCACGCTACTTTTGAAGCGTCAACCCTTAAAAACACCTGACCACACTTCCTCCAAGCTCTCCAACGTGTAGATACATTGTTTCTTTTAAGAAGGATTTTTCTTCAGCAATATTTGCCCAAGTATTTCCTCTGTACACACTGTTTTCTGGGCAATTATAGAGAACAGGAGAGAGGAGGTCAGCAAAATGCAACCCGACACTTAACATCCAGCGCTCAGAATAGCGCTGACCCCAACCAGCCCCTCCCTTCCCATCTCCTTCCTTCCCATCCACTAGGTTCTCATTCACTCTTTCTTGGCAATTACGTTTTTTGACCATTGTAATTATTAGCAAATGTCCACCAGGCCCCAACCTTTTCTTTAGAATACTACCTCCTCCAATACACATAAATATATCATCACAATATCCTCCAGTGAAAAATAGGTTTAAGTCATTATGATTTCATGTCTGTAAAATGTTGAGATCTTGACCTCCCAAAACACAAAAGCCACCAGTTCACCACTTCAGTCTCTCTCTTCAAAATACAAAGCAAAAGAAGGAAAAAGAATATGATGGATGTGTTTATGGGGCTTCTTTTTCTTATCAGTATAAATGATGTACATATATCAATGATCTTTGCAAAATCAACTAGGATCGTTAGAAAAAAATATCATCTCATTTGACTAACAGAAGAGAAATCTCTAACTGAAAATTTAAACAAAGGCTTTAGAGGACGATATAAATCAATTCTATGTATGCTTCATTTGTTTTATTTACACATTCATTTCTTCACTCTTTCAACAAATATTTAGTGACTGTCTACTTTGTTCCTGACCCTGTCCTACTTTTTTACTTTTATTTCCCTAAAAATAACCTTCCTGTAAATTCCATGAATTTTCAACAACACTCTCTCTCTTAATGTCCAACAGTAGACCTGGGAATTTGTAGAATTATTCTTCCATTTGGACAGATGGGAGCGCATTTCCTCTTGGACTTGGTTTTGAATGGAAGAGGAAAACCACTACAATATATCATAATGGATCTGAGAGCACTGATCAAACTTCAGAAATGCAGACCTGTTTCAGCCAATATTGTATTTCTGTACTTTATGTTTCCTGAGTTGCTGCTTAGGATTGATGTTAAGAAAAGGGTCCCTCGTCATGAAGTTAGAGTTGCCAAGGCTTGCTGGGGAGTTACCTAGCCTTGCAGAGCCAAGGCCTTATCTCAAAGGATAAGGTGGAGTTTGCTCTTTTCCCCCTGTTGCGAAATATGAGAATATTAAGTAATCTGTTTATATCATACAGATCCAAAACCCTGGCTGACTTTTTAAAGGATAAAATATCCATAGAATTTCCTCCTCTTTAGAAAAAGCTACCTGGGATCTTCCTCTCAAAACCTTGGTTCACCCAACAAAATTTGCCCATTTCCCCTAAGTGTGTTTGAAATGAAAAATCAGTCTTGTTCCTCATAGTGGA
This sequence comes from Raphicerus campestris, assembly GCA_006410735.1. Taxonomy (NCBI): domain Eukaryota; kingdom Metazoa; phylum Chordata; class Mammalia; order Artiodactyla; family Bovidae; genus Raphicerus; species Raphicerus campestris. Next base: position 52,284 of record SJYW01013950.1, on the reverse strand, counting down.
CATTTCTGGGTCCCCTTGAAAAGCAAGGAGATCAAATCAGTCAATCCTAAAGGAAATCAACCCTGAATATNTCTTTTCAAATGTGTAACCATCTGTATGTCTTCTTTGAGGAAATGTCTATTTTGATCTTCTGTTCCTTCTTTGACTGGGTTGTTTTTTGTTTTGCTTTTGATATTGACCTGCATGAGCTGTTTGTATATTTTGGATATCAATCCCTTGTCAGTTGCTTTGTTTTCAAGTATGTTTTTTACCATTCTGAAGGCTGTCTTTTCATTTTGTTACAGTTTCCTTTCACTTAGGTTTAATTGGATTACTTTTGTTTTCATTTTTATTACCCTAGGAGATAGATTAAAAAAAGATCTTGCTGCAATTTATGTCAGAGTGTTCTACTTATGTTTTCTTTAAGACCTTTACAGTAGCTGGTCCTATATTTTGGTCCTTAATCCATTCTGAGTTTATTTTTGTGTATGGTGTTAGGAAGTGTTTCAATTTAAGTATTTTACTTGTAGTTGTCCACTTTTCCCAGCAACACTTATTGAAGAGACTGTCTTTTCTCCATTGTGTATTCTTGCTTCCTTTGTCATAGATTAGATGACTATTGGAGAAGTCAGTGGCAACCCACTCCAGTACTCTTGCCTGGAAAACCCCATGGATGGAAGAGCCTGGTAGGCTGCAATCCATGGGGCCACTAAGAGTCGGACACGACTGAGTGACTTCAACTTCACTTTTCACTTTCATGCATCGGAGAAGGAAATAGCAACCCACTCTAGTGTTCTTGCCTGGAGAATCCCAGGGAAGACGGAGCCTGGTGGGCTGCCGTCTATGGGGTCACACAGAGTTGGACATGAATGAAGCGACTTAGCAGCAGCAGCAGACGACGACTATAGGTGTGTGGGTTTATCTCTGGACTTTGTATCATTTCATTGATCTGTATTTCTGTTTTTGTGTGTATTCCTGCATATTTCTGTATGCTTTGATTACTGTAGCTCTGGAGTATGGTCTGATGTCAGGGAACCTGATTCCTCCAGCTCCATTTTTCTTTCTCAAGATTGCTTTGGCTATTTGTGGTCTTTTGCATTTCCATACAATTTTTTTTATTTGTTTTAATCCTGTGAAAAATGTCATTGGTAATTTGATAGGGATTGAATTGAATCTGTAGGTTGGGTTTAGGTGGTATGGTCATGTTGACAGTATTAATTCTTCCAATCCAAGAACATGGTATATCTCTCCATCTGCTTGTGTCATCTTTGATTTCTTTCATCAGCATCTTATAGTTTTGTAGTATACTGTAAGCATGGTATACTTATAGTTTTATAGTACAGGTCTTTCACTCCCTAATGTTTTATTCTTTTTGATGAAGTCATAAATTGGATTATTTCCTTAACTTATCCTTCTAATCTTTCACTGTTAGTGTATTGGAATATAAGTGATTTCTGTATGTTAATTTTGTATCCTGCAACTTTAGCAAGTTCATTGAACTTTATTAGTTTTCTGGTAACATCTTTAGGGTTTTCTATGTATAGTATCATGTCATCTGCAAAAAGTGTCAGTTTTACTTCTTCTTTTCGAATTTAGATTCCTTTTATTTCTTTTTCTTTCCTGATTGCCATTCCAAAAATGTGTTGAATAGTAGTGGTGAGAATGGATATCCTTTTCTTATCCCTGATCTTAGAGAAAACGCTTTCAGTTTTTCACCATTGAGATTGATGTTTGCTGTGTTTGTCATACATGACCTCTGTTATGTTGAGGTAGGTTCTATGTCCACTTTCTGGAGAGTTTCTATCATAAATAGGTGTTGTATTAATATTAATTTAAATTTTAAATTCTTTGAAGGTAAGTTCCTATAGTTCTTGAGAGAAACAAAAGCCTATAGGATAATGATAAATTAACAAATTACCAAACTGAATCAAATGAAAATGTGGTTTGATTTCACTCATTTGGGAAACTCTTGGTGTTCCCACTTCAATCTGATTCCAGACTTCTAACTTCAGTTTCAAGTTGAACTGATTCTTTTGTGATAATTTGGCAAAACCTTAGCAGAATGATAATTGGGTTCAGTTCAACATGCTGCAAGCTGTTTCCAATTTTTCTAGCTTGGAACTCATGCCTCAGTGTTTTTGTTCTAATTCCATCTATACACACACAGCTGCATGCAGACACACCTGTATATAAACCTTAAACAAACTAATATGTAATTTTGCTAGAGTTTGGAGGACCAAAAAGCCATGGGTAAGGCTGCCTTTCATTTCCACTGCATGTACCACCAACATGGGCACCTCAGCAGAGAGCACCGCTGTGCTGTGTCCTGCAGACAGACCCCATCCTCCTCCAAGGCCCAAGCATGCTTTGCCCTGATGTTTCTGTGACTTTAAGAAGGTGAAAGAGGAACCCAGAGGGGTCCCTTGGTGGTTCCCTCACATCAGGCAGGCATTGCAGCAATTGACAGCAACCAGCCCATGGTTAAGTGTCTAAATTCACTATAGGGAGTGTCCTCCTCAAGATCTCCCCCCAGCAACTAGGAAGAAGGTCGTCTGGTCCTGACTCCCCAACATAGGGGCACCCACCTTCTGCTGTGTGGCTCCAACACCTGATGAAAACCTGCCCCTGGTCCTTCTTAGGCAACAAAATGTGACTCTGGCATTTGGGATGGGACATTTTCAAACTACTGCCTTCCTCGTGCCCCTCTGAGAAACCTCTGAATAAATGAACATCAGTGTTAAATGAATCATTTTTCAGATAGGGATTTGAATTTTAAAAGTGTGGGAAACTTGAACACATGTACACCCATGGCTGATTCATGTGAATGTATGGCAAAAACCACCACAATATTGTAAAGTAATTAGCCTCCAATTAAAATAAATTAATTTTTTTAAGTGTGGGAAACTTGAAAGGATAAGTTATGTATAGAGAAATTTGAAGGATCAAAAAACCAGCAAGAGAGAAACCTAAATTTTCCTGGTAGTCCTGAAACAATTTCCTTTTCCAGAGTCTTCCTAAGGATTCGATCCCAGGCAGTGAGATGCAGCCCAGTTACTGGCTTCAAAGCCATCTCAACCACCTCATCCTCATCCTGCTCCCACTTCCACACCCCTCCTCCGCTCACCCGACTCAGTGTCTCCTCAGTAAATGCTGCCACACCCACACCACCATCCTTAATGTAAGCGTGTTCCTATCTTCAAGTCAAATCAGTCCCTGTAGTAAAAACTTTCATTGCCTCACATCTCTTCGAATTCACTAACAGTTAACATAGCGTCCCCCCAGCAGTAAAGAGAATGTGAAATCGAACTAGGTTGATGGTGCATGATGCCTCTGGTAATGGTCTATAAGCCTGGGTTTGGGGTCTTTTTCTGTCCTGCAAAGAGATGAATATCCAAAAGATGATTTACTTTTGTATTTTTATTTCCACATTCCAATTTCAGCATTGTGCCATTACTCGATCCTAACTTCATTTCCTCAGTAGGTATTTGTCTTGCTGATCCTGCCGACTATGCCAGTCGTCTCACTGTATCTCACTGTTGGCACTGTCCGTTGAACCCAGAGTAGGTAAGACACGAGCAGGGAAGCTGGAAGGAAACTCAAGGAATCGTAGGAACTGCAGACACATTTATTCTCTCCTGAGTGACACAGCAGCCACAGCAGCAGACATGCTGTATTCTCTCCTTTGTGGTTGACCCAGTGGACACAGCCATAATGCAGCGTCACCGCCATCATGCAGCTGTAACGTAGCCCCGAGGGCTTTACCAGGTCAACCTTATATATGCTTACAGAACAAAAGTAGCCTGTGGCCAAGCAAGTACCATGTGACACACGTGCACAATGCTATAAGTCATCTCAGCTGTTACACAATCATTACAAAATGTAGGGTGAAAGCAAAAGGCCACTGAGTGAAGTAGCATGACCATTGACTGCCATCTTGGCTAGTTGGCTCTTTCCCTACAGTGTTACACTAACAGGGTTTTCCAGATTACAAAGAATTATAACTGCAACCTTTCTGACTGCTGCCTTTCTTTACAATTTACAGCTCCATTGACATCACAGTTCCTTTCCCTGTAGGGACTGTATGAGGAGGCATACTGGCCTGCTAGCCCTGTGTTACTTTAAATATACATCCAAAAAGCAGAGCAAAGACAGCTGGAAAGTGATGATGTTGATATTCAGAATAAGGGCAGTGTTTCCAATTTTCTACGTCTAATTAGCCACAGCTCTTCAAGAATTGGTGCAAATGTCACGGGGTTTACAATGTCACTGTATCATCTTCACAAAAAATGATATTTGATGGCATGAAAACAGAAATAACTAATGGTCACAGCAGACAGCTTGTAGATTAGACAAAGGTCACTGTGTTTTAATGAACCATGCTGTTAATTAACGAGAAAACAACGAGAACATGAGCTGCTAGGCTTGTGAATTTGTACCAAAAAAAAAAAAAAAANTGTGCTGTGTCCTGCAGACAGACCCCATCCTCCTCCAAGGCCCAAGCATGCTTTGCCCTGATGTTTCTGTGACTTTAAGAAGGTGAAAGAGGAACCCAGAGGGGTCCCTTGGTGGTTCCCTCACATCAGGCAGGCATTGCAGCAATTGACAGCAACCAGCCCATGGTTAAGTGTCTAAATTCACTATAGGGAGTGTCCTCCTCAAGATCTCCCCCCAGCAACTAGGAAGAAGGTCGTCTGGTCCTGACTCCCCAACATAGGGGCACCCACCTTCTGCTGTGTGGCTCCAACACCTGATGAAAACCTGCCCCTGGTCCTTCTTAGGCAACAAAATGTGACTCTGGCATTTGGGATGGGACATTTTCAAACTACTGCCTTCCTCGTGCCCCTCTGAGAAACCTCTGAATAAATGAACATCAGTGTTAAATGAATCATTTTTCAGATAGGGATTTGAATTTTAAAAGTGTGGGAAACTTGAACACATGTACACCCATGGCTGATTCATGTGAATGTATGGCAAAAACCACCACAATATTGTAAAGTAATTAGCCTCCAATTAAAATAAATTAATTTTTTTAAGTGTGGGAAACTTGAAAGGATAAGTTATGTATAGAGAAATTTGAAGGATCAAAAAACCAGCAAGAGAGAAACCTAAATTTTCCTGGTAGTCCTGAAACAATTTCCTTTTCCAGAGTCTTCCTAAGGATTCGATCCCAGGCAGTGAGATGCAGCCCAGTTACTGGCTTCAAAGCCATCTCAACCACCTCATCCTCATCCTGCTCCCACTTCCACACCCCTCCTCCGCTCACCCGACTCAGTGTCTCCTCAGTAAATGCTGCCACACCCACACCACCATCCTTAATGTAAGCGTGTTCCTATCTTCAAGTCAAATCAGTCCCTGTAGTAAAAACTTTCATTGCCTCACATCTCTTCGAATTCACTAACAGTTAACATAGCGTCCCCCCAGCAGTAAAGAGAATGTGAAATCGAACTAGGTTGATGGTGCATGATGCCTCTGGTAATGGTCTATAAGCCTGGGTTTGGGGTCTTTTTCTGTCCTGCAAAGAGATGAATATCCAAAAGATGATTTACTTTTGTATTTTTATTTCCACATTCCAATTTCAGCATTGTGCCATTACTCGATCCTAACTTCATTTCCTCAGTAGGTATTTGTCTTGCTGATCCTGCCGACTATGCCAGTCGTCTCACTGTATCTCACTGTTGGCACTGTCCGTTGAACCCAGAGTAGGTAAGACACGAGCAGGGAAGCTGGAAGGAAACTCAAGGAATCGTAGGAACTGCAGACACATTTATTCTCTCCTGAGTGACACAGCAGCCACAGCAGCAGACATGCTGTATTCTCTCCTTTGTGGTTGACCCAGTGGACACAGCCATAATGCAGCGTCACCGCCATCATGCAGCTGTAACGTAGCCCCGAGGGCTTTACCAGGTCAACCTTATATATGCTTACAGAACAAAAGTAGCCTGTGGCCAAGCAAGTACCATGTGACACACGTGCACAATGCTATAAGTCATCTCAGCTGTTACACAATCATTACAAAATGTAGGGTGAAAGCAAAAGGCCACTGAGTGAAGTAGCATGACCATTGACTGCCATCTTGGCTAGTTGGCTCTTTCCCTACAGTGTTACACTAACAGGGTTTTCCAGATTACAAAGAATTATAACTGCAACCTTTCTGACTGCTGCCTTTCTTTACAATTTACAGCTCCATTGACATCACAGTTCCTTTCCCTGTAGGGACTGTATGAGGAGGCATACTGGCCTGCTAGCCCTGTGTTACTTTAAATATACATCCAAAAAGCAGAGCAAAGACAGCTGGAAAGTGATGATGTTGATATTCAGAATAAGGGCAGTGTTTCCAATTTTCTACGTCTAATTAGCCACAGCTCTTCAAGAATTGGTGCAAATGTCACGGGGTTTACAATGTCACTGTATCATCTTCACAAAAAATGATATTTGATGGCATGAAAACAGAAATAACTAATGGTCACAGCAGACAGCTTGTAGATTAGACAAAGGTCACTGTGTTTTAATGAACCATGCTGTTAATTAACGAGAAAACAACGAGAACATGAGCTGCTAGGCTTGTGAATTTGTACCAAAAAAAAAAAAAAAAAATCAGTCAATCTGCACCTAAAATCTGCTGCTGCTTGCTGCTGCTGCTAAGTCGCTTCAGTCGTGTCCGACTCTGTGTGACCCCATAAACAACAGCCCAACAAGCTCCCCCGTCCCTGGGATTCTCCAGGCAAGAACACTGGAGTTGGTTGCCATTTCCTTCTCCAATGCATGAAAGTGAAAAGTAAAAGTCAAGTCACTCAGTGGCGTCCGCAGCCTACCAGCCTACCAGGCTCCTCCACCCATGGGATTTTCCAGGCAAGAGTACTGGAGTGGGGAAATCTCTTTGAGTAACTCACAAAGCAACTGCAAGAATAGAAACACAGAACCACAGTTATTAACACCAGCTTTACATCACAGGCTTCCTCCTAGTAGGTCTAGTATTCTGATTATTATTCACTAATGTCTTTAGCAACCATTTGAGTAAATACAGGGCATTTTATTTAAATTAAAAGCAAGCCAGAGAAAATGAGCTGATTTATTCTGAGGTACAGCAGCAGAGGCACCAGAAACTGTCTTGGTTGCCTTAAAAAGGTCAGGAGAACTTCATCCCAGATCAAAACAGTTTCAGATGAGCATGATGAATGTTTGTATTTTTAACTCATTTGAAAATGAAATAAGGAGACCCATACAAAGGGTCATTTAGAGCCATGAAACCAAAACACAGTGAGGTCAGATCCATCACTGGACTTAACGAAGAACATTTCCTCTTTGGAGCCTGTCCCCCTGAGCTAGATGACAAGCAATGACTTTTTTTAACTGAATTTTTCTCAAGTAATTGTAGACCCACATGTAGTCATAAGAAATAATATTGAGATATCCTATGTATACTTAACTCAGCTTCTCTATAATATAAAATCACAACCAGGATAATACTGATACAATCCACAGATGGTACTCAAATTACCCCAGCTTTGCATGGGGTGTGTATATGTAACTATGTATATGTGTTTGTGTGAGGGTATTTAGGTCTGTACAGTTTTAACTCTGCTAATAGTCAAGACACCAAGCAGCTCCGTCAGCATGAAGGTTTCTCAGGTTGTCCTTCAGTGACCACACTCACGTGCTCTTCCCCACCATACTCCATCCTCTCCTCATCCCCAGCTCCCAGGAGCCACTAATCCGTTCTGCACTTCTAAAATCTTTCAGTGGAAAAATGTTATGTAGACAGAATAACATGGCATGTAACCTTTGGGATTGCCTTTTTCCACTAAGCCCCTTCCCCCCTGAGAGTCATCCAGTTGTCGTGTATGTCAATAGTTGGTTCATTTTTCCTGTGGAGTAGTATTCCATGATGTGGATGGACTACAGTTTGTTTGACCATTCCTATGGTCAGGACATCTGGGCTATTTTCAGATTTTGGTCATTATGAATGAATCCACTATGAACATTCATGTACAAGTGTTTGTACAAACATAGGTTTACATTTCTCTGGTATGACTACCCAAGAGTACAATTACTGAGTCAGGTAGTATACAATTTTATAAGAAATTGTCAATAAATTATAAAGACAATTTCTTTATAAAAAATTGTCAAGCTGCTTTCCAGAGGGGCTATATCAGGCATCCATACTAGCTATGCCTGAGAAATAAGGTTTCTGCACATTCTCCCCAGTAGCTTGTGTTGGCACTATTTTTAATTTTACCCATTTTGATAGATGTGTAGTGTTATCTTGTTGTTTTAATTTGCATTTTCCAAATTTAATTTAATTTGCATTTGCTGATGATGTTGAATATTTTTTGATGTGTTCATTTGCCATCCATTATTTTCTGTTCATGTCTTTTGCCCAGTCTCTAGCTGAATTACTGTTTAGTTTTGAGAATTTTTATATTTCTTTTTAAGCTGACTTACAATGTTGTGTTAGTTTCAGGTGTGAGTGAAGTCGCTCAGTCATGTCCGACTCTTTCGCAACCCATGGACTGTAGCCCACCAGGCTCCTACATCCATGGGATTCTCTAGGCAAGAATACTGGAGTGGGTTGCCATTTCCTTCTCCAAGTTTCAGATGTACAGCAAAGTAAATCAGATATACATATATATATGGACTTCCTTGGTGGCTCAGCTGGTAAAGAATCCGCCTGCAATGCGGGAGACCTGGGCTCAATCCCTGGGTTGGGAAAATCCCCTGGAGAAGGGAACAGCTACCCACTCCAGTATTCTGGCCTGGAGAATTCCATGGACTGTATAGTCCATAGGGTCACAAAGAGTTGGACACGACTGAGCAACTTTCATTTCACTTCATATATATATATATATCCATTCATTTTCCAGTTCTTTCACAGATAGTTTATTACAAAATATAAAGTAGAATTCCCTGTACTATACAGCATGTTCTTATGAATTATCTTTTTAAATTTATTTACTTTTAGTTGTAGATAATTGCTTTATAATGGTGTGTTGGTTTCTGCCATACACCAACACGAATCAGCCATGTATGTGTTAGTCGCTCAGTCATGTCCAACTCTTTGTGACGCTATGGGTGCCCTCCAGGCTCTGCTGTCCATGGAATTCTCCAGGCAAGGACACTGAAGTGGGTTGCCATTTCTTCTCCAGGGAATCTTCCCAGTCCAGGGATCTAACCCAGGTCTCCTGCATTGCAAGCAGACTCTTTATCACCTGAGGCACCCGGAAGCCTACTGGATCAGCCATAGATATACCTATATTCCCTCCATCTTGAATCTCTCTCCGGCTTCCCACCCCAGCCCACTGCTCTAGGGTGTCACAGAGCACCAGGCTGAGCTCCCTCTGTTATACAGCAACTTCTCATTAGCTATCTATTTTACATATTAGCTATCTATTTTACATACACATTTTACAAATGTATATATTTCAATGCTACTCTCTCAATTTATCCCACCCTCTCCTTCCCCGCCTGTGTTCGTAAGTTTGATCTCTATGTATAAGTCCATATTCCTGCCCTCCAAATAGGTTCATCAGTACCATTTTTCTAGATTCCATATATATGTATTAGTATACAATATTTATTTTTTCTCTTTCTGACTTAATTCATTCTGTATAACACGCTCTAGGTTCATCCACCTCACTACAACTGACTCAGATTTATTCCTTTTTCTGGCTGGATAATATTACACTGTATATATGTACCACAGCTTCTTTATCTGTTGATGAACATCTAGGTCAGTTGTCTATTTTATATATAGTACAAATGTGTATATGTTAATTACACTCTCCTAATTTATCATTTCCCCACACATTTCCCCTCTGATAACTGTAAGTTTGATTTTGAGGTTTGTGACTCTGTTTCTGTTTTGTTAATAAGTTCATTAGTATCATTTTTATTACATTCCACATTTAAGCAATATCATGTAATATTTATCTTTTGCTATCTGACTTACTTCACTTAGTATGATAATCTATATGTCCATCCATGTTACTACAAATGGCATTATTTCATTCTACTTATGGCTAAGTAATTTTCCATCCTGTGTATATATACCACATTTTCTTTATACTGTCCTTTGTCAAGAGACATTTAAGTTGCTTCCATATCTTGACTATTGTAAATAGTGCTGCTGTGAACTGGAGTGTATGTGTCATTTTGAACTATGGCTTTCTCCAGATATATGCCCAGGAGTAGAATTCCTGCATCATATGGAAGCTCTATTTTTCATTTTTTAAAGGAAATTCCATACTCTTCTCCATAATGGTTATAAAAATTTATGTTATCTTCAACAATGTAGAAGGGCTCCATTTTCTCCACACTCTCTCCAGCATTTATTCTTTATAGATTTTTGGATGATGGCCATTCTAACTGCTGCGAAGTGATACCTCATTGTAGTTTTGATTTGCATTTCTCTAATAATTAGTGATGCTGAGCATGTTTTCTTGTGCTTTTAAAACATCTTTGTATGTCGTCTTTGGAGAAATCTCTAGATCTTCCACCCATTTTTTGATTGAGTAGTTGTTGTTTTTAATTTTGAGCTCTATGAACTGTTTGCATTGTTTGGAAATTAATCTTTTGTCAGTTACTCGTTTGCAAATATTTTCTCTTGTTCTATGGATTGTCTTTCATTTTATTTATGGTTTCCCTAGCTGTGCAAAAGACTTTAACTTGGTCCCATTTGTTTATTTTTGTTTTTATTTTCATTACTCTAGGAGGTGGATCAAAAAAGATCTTGACACAATTTATGTCAAGGAATGTTCTGCGTATGTTTTCCCCTAAGAGTTACATTTGCATCTTTAACCCATTTCTAGTTTATTTTTATTTGGTGTTAGGGGATGTTCTAATTTCATTCCTTTACTTGTAGCTGTCCCAGCATCCTTTATTGAAAAGACTGTCTTTTTCTTCATTGTATATATTTGCCTCCTCAACCTAGATAGTATATTCAAAAGCAGAGACATTACTTTCCTGACTAAGGTCCGTCTAGTCAAGGCTATGGTTTTTCCAGTGGCCATGTATTGATGTGAGAGTTGGACTGTAAAGAAGGCTGAGCGCCGAAGAATTGATACTTTTGAACTGTGGTGTTGGAGAAGACTCTTGAGAGTCCCTTGGACTGCGAGCAGATCCAACCAGTCCATTCTGAAGGAGATCAACCCTGGGATTTCTTTGGAAGGAATGATGCTAAAGCTGAAACTCCAGTACTTTGGCCACCTCATGCGAAGAGTTGACTCATTGGAAAAAACTCTGATGCTGGAAGGGATTGGGGGCAGGAGGAGAAGGGGCTAACTGAGGATGAGATGGCTGTATGGCATCATGGACTCGACGGATGTGAGTCTGAGTGAACTCTGGGAGATGGTGATGAACAGGGAGGCCTGGCGTGCTGCAATTCATAGGGTCGCAAAGAGTCGGACACGACTGAGCGACTGAACTGAACTGAACTGTCATAATCGATTAGGTGACCATAGGTCGGTTTCTTTGTGGGTTTATCTCTGGACTTTCTATCCTATTCTACTGATCTATATTTCTGTTTTCATGTGTATTTCTATATTTTTCTATGTTTGTGTATGTGTTCTGATTACTGTAGCATTGTAGTATGGTCTGAAGTCAGGGAACCTGATTCCTCCAGCTTCACTTTTCTTTCTTAAGATTGCTTTGGCTATTTGTGGTCTTCTGTCTTTTAAAAAATTTTGTTCTTGTTCTGTGAAAAATACCATTGGTAATTTGATAGGGATTGAATTGAATCTGTAAATTGCTTTGGGTGGTATAATCATTTTGACAATAATGATTCTTCCAATGCAAGAACATGGTATATCTCTCCGACTGTTTCTGTCATCTTTGATTTCTTTCATCAGCATCCTATGGTTTTCTGAGTACAGGTCTTTTGCTTCCTTAGGTAGGTTTATTGCTGTGTATTTTATTCTTTTTGATGCAATGGTAAATTGGTTTATTTTCTTAATTTCCCTTTCTCCTCTTTCATTATTAGTGCATAGGAATATAAGTGACTTCCGTGTATTAATTTTGTATCCTGCAACTTTACCAAATTCACTGATAAGCTTTATTAGTTTTCTGGTAGCATCTTTAGGGTTTTCTATGTGTAGTATCATGTCATCTGCAAACAGTGACAGTTTTACTTCTTCTTTTCCAATTTGAATTCCTTTTATTTCTTTCCTTTCTGATTGCTGTGAATAGGACTTCCAAAACTATGTTGAATAGTAGTGGCAAGAGTGGGCATCCTTGTCTTGTTCCTGATCTTAGAGAAAATGCTTTTAGTTTTTCACCATTGAGAATGATGTTTGCTGTGAGTTTGTCATATATGACCTCTATTATGTTAAAGTAGCTTCCCTCAGTGCCCACTTTCTGAATCAGTTCAGTTCAGTTCAGTCGCTCAGTCGTGTCCGACTTTTTGCGACCCTATGAATCGCAGCACGCCAGGCCTCCCTGTTCATCACCATCTCTCGGAGTTCACTCAGACTCACATACATCAAGTCAGTGATGCCATCCAGCCATCTCATCCTTGGTCGTCCCCTTCTCCTCTTGCCCCCAATCCCTTCCAGCATCAAAGTCTTTTCCAATGAGTCAACTCTTCGCATGAGGTGGCCAAACTACGGGAGCTTCAGCTTTAGCATCATTCCTTCCGAAGAAATCCCAGGGCTGATCTCCTTCAGAATGGACTGGTTGGATCTGCTCGCAGTCCAAGGGACTCTCAAGAGTCTTCTCCAACACCACAGTTCAAAAGTATCAATTCTTCGGCACTCAGCCTTCTTCACAGTCCAACTCTCACATCCATACATGACCACTGGAAAAACCATAACCTTGACTAGACGGACCTTAGTCGGGAAAGTAATGTCTTTGCTTTTGAATATACTATCTAGGTTGGTCATAACTTTTCTTCCAAGGAGTAAGTGTCTTTTAATTTCATGGCTGCAGTCACCATCTGCAGTAATTTTGGAGCACCAAAAAATAAAGTCTGACACTGTTTCCCCATATATTTCCCATGAAGTGATGGGACCGGATGCCATGATAGTTTTTATTTATAAATGAGTGTTAGATTTTGTCAAAAGCTTTTCCTTCATCTACTGAGATGATCATGTTCTTTTTATTTTTCAGTTCATTATTATGGTATGTCACATTGATTAGCATATATTGAAGAATCCTCACATGCCAGGAATAAATCCCAGTTGATTGTGATACATGATCCTTTTAATGTATTGTTGGATTCAGTTTACTAGTATTTTGTTGATGATTTTTACATCTATGTTCATCAGTGATATTGGCATGTAATGTGTGTGTGTGATGTCTTTGTTTCAGTTTGGTGTCTGGATGATTGTGGGCTCATAGAATGAACTTGGGAGAGCTCCTTCCTCTACAATTTTTGGAAGAGTTTCAGAAGGATAGGTGTTAACTCTTGAGAGTTTTTATATTTTCTCAGTACTGGTCCTTTGTCAAATATGTCTTTTGCAAATATTCTGTGTGTGTGTGTATGTCTATAGCTTGTCTTTTCATCTTGTACTTTTGAACAAGTCTGATTTATCAATTTTTCCTTATGCTTTTGGTATTAAGTCTGTGAACTCTTTTCTTAACTTAAATCCTAAATATTTTCTCTTATGTTTTTTACTGAAGATTTTATGGTTTTAACACTTAAGCCCATAATCCATTTTGGATCAATTTTTGTATAAAGTGTGAGCTATAGAGGTTCATTTCATTGCATTTGGAGGTCAAATTGCCCCAGCACTGATTACTGAAAGGACTATTTCTTCCTCTGCTGAACTACTTTTGTATCTTTGTCAAATAATCAATTGAGCATGTTTATCTGAATACATTTCTAGGTTCTCTTTTGTGTTCCATCATTCTCTTTGTGTCTGTCCCTCTGCCAAGACCACACAATCTTGATTACTGGAGCTACATAGGGGTTTTTCATATCAGATAAAGTAATTCTTCCCACTTTTTTCTTGGGAGTTTTCTTTTCTTTCTTTCTTTTTCTTTTCTTTTTTTTTTTTTGGTAAGCTATTTTAGAGTCTGTACCTTTCCATATAAACTTTAGAATAAGTTTCTTTACATCTACAAAAAAAGTTGCTGAGATTTTGATAAGAATTTCATTAAAACTACGAATCAGTTTGGGAGAAGTTGCCATCTTTATCGTGTTGCACCTTCTAATTCATGAACATGGTATTTCCATTTACTTAGGTTTTCTTTAATTTCTTTTATCAACATTTTGTAATTTTCAGTATGCATATCCTGTACATTTTGTTAAATGAATAGCTAAACATTTTATTTCCTTTGTAATGGTCATAAATAATATTGTGCTTTTAAATATTGCTTCCCACATCTTTTTTTTTTTAGTATGCAGAAATGTGTTTGCTTTTTGTATGTT
>SJYW01013950.1:0-26659 GCA_006410735.1 Raphicerus campestris | reverse complement strand
GGAGACCCGCTGCTGGATTCGTATTCCCTTGGTTTTAATCACCCATTTTTCGTTCCTGTCATGTTGCCGTCCGTGCTTCCCAGGTTCGACCTAGACACGGCTGTTTTTGTAGCCGATGATCTGCTTTGCTGGATGCCTGATGTCCTCTGCCAGCATTCAGAAGTTGTTTTGTGGAGTTTATTCAGCTTGAAATGTTCTTTTGATGAAGTAGTGAGGGAGGGAGTGTTCTCCCCGTCCTATTCCTCCGCCATCTTTTTCTGATCCCCATATTTGAGTTTTCTTAGCTATCCCTGACAATAGAATCCCCCACCAGCAGAGCACCAGACTCCCTGGCTCAAGTAGGAGGAGGAGACAGGGATAAAAGTAGACCCGCCACTAAGCACAGACTCGACAGGTGTCAACAGGCTCTGTGTGAGGCTAGAGGAAGATTAAAAGAAGCCTTGCTTCCCCAGCTCTTCCTAACATGGCACTTCAGACGCCTTAAGAGTGAATAAACTCAATTACCTAGATATATAGTGTAAAAAGTGTTAATCGCTCATGTCTGACTCTGTGACCCCATTGAATGTAGCCCACCCAACTTCTCCATCCATGGAGTTCTCCAGGCAAGAAGTGGGTAGCCATTCCCTTCTCCAGGGGATCTTCTCGACCCAAGGATCGAGCCCAGGCCTCTTATATTGCAGGCAGGTTCTTTACAGCCTGAGCCACCAAGGAAGCCCACATAGATATATACTGAAAACTAAAACAAAGAAAACCAAAACAAAACCCTCATATCATGAATGAGTGTGTGCTGACCGTGCTTTGGTTATCTGCACGAAATCATCTGTGGAGATTTAGCCATGGGCAGGACTTCCCTGGTGGCTCAGAAGGTAAAGCATCTGCCTACAGTGCAGGGGACCCAGGCTCAATCCCTGGGTCGGGAAGATCTCCTGAAGAAGGAAATGGCACCCCACTCCAGCATTCTTGCCTGGAAAATCCCATGGACAGAGGAGCCTGGTGGGCTACAGTCCATGGGATCGCCAAGAGTCGGACACGACTGAGTGACTTCACTTTCACTTTTCACTTTCAGTGTTAAGTCACTGTAAGTAGTAGCCATAATATCGGAGATTTATCTCCCATCATGAGAAATACTTGTGGGTTACTTAGTGCAAAATAACAGAAGGAGAGAATGCTGTATCTCTACTAGGCATTTTAAAAGTGTAGCATATCATCACATACTCTAACTGAAGAAACAGACATTTCCCTGAGACTTGCAACAAAAATGCCATTTTTCTAAACTGGATAATGGCTTTTATCTTGGGACGTGGGGCGGGAGGATGGAGAGTAGATTAGGACATTCACTTTCTACGTTCAACACTTGTGTGATATTTAGAGGTTTTAATAAAGACCATGTATCACTTTTATAATTAAACAGTTATAACAAAGATCAACTAATAACTGTGTATGTGTGTTAGTCGCTCAGTCATGTCTGACTCTTAGCAACCCCATGGACTGTAGCCTGCCAGGCTCCTCTGTCCATGAAGTTCTCCTGGCAAGAATACTGGATTATCTATCATTTCCTCTCCATAGGATCTTCCCAACCCAGGTTTCCTGCACTGTAGGTGGATTCTTTACCACCTGAGCCACCAGGGAAGCCTCAACTAATAAATACTGTTCTATTAATACATTTTAAGTGCTGAGTCAATGCTTGCTTAAAAACAAAAGAGGGAAATACTATTTTTAAAGGAAAACAAATGTTGATAAACTCTGTGCCTGCCCCAGTCAAGGAATGACAAGGTGACTATGACACATTTGCTCCAGAGACACTTTCTTAACAAATTTCAGTGGTTTACATTCTGTGACCCACTATTTAATGAGCCTGTTTAGTTGGCCTTTCCCAGGGTTCACTCACGACTGTTCCTAGAAAATCTCAAAGCCTTCCTGCTGGAACAAGTGTTATTTTCTAGGCAGCTCTCACCAAAGGGCAGCCTAGTAATTAACAAGTTTCATCTCTAGAAGCTTCAGGATCTTATTTCTGGCAAAGGATGTGTGTGCTACACATAATAACACTGTCAAAACTTGCTGTCTTATAAGGAGATTTTTGACATCGTAACAAAAGAACTCTGTATACTCCTAAATATTTACCTCTCTTTGTCTCAGAACAACTCCTCAGAGCTCAGGGATTAAGTCACTCCTTGCAGCAAAACGAGGATCTGCTTTCTGTAAAACTGTAAACTGTATTTTTGGAGTTCACTCTTTCATTTCAAATATTTCACGTTACCAGGTAACTAAGGGCAATTGCACTATGTAGTCAGCCCTCCTTATCTCCAGGTTTCACATCCACAGGTTCAACCAACCGTAGACCAAAAATACTTGGGGAAAAAAACACGGAAATTCCCAAGAAGCAAAATGTGAACAGTGTGCCAGAAACAGTTAACAAAACTCTTGATTATATTAGGTATTATAAGTAATCTAGGGATAACTCAAAGTATGTGCAAGGATGTGCATGGATTATATGCAAGCCCTACTCCATTTTGCATAAGAGACTTGAGCATCTGCATATCTTGGTGTCCAGGGGGTCCTGGAACCAGTTTCCTGGGGATACCAAGGGACTGCATATACCAGACAAGAGGAACCTGTAATTCAGGCTGCACTTTTAGAATTAAAACTGACTCCTAAATTTGCAAGACGTTAGAGACTTGAAGAGGAATAGTGTTCCACACTAGGAAACAACATGGGATTCCAATGTTCTCTGGGTTTACCTTGATTTGGAGAAAAGGAAATGTTAGCTTCCGACTTTAACAACCAGATGTTTTAGATGAAGTGCCCGATTGTATAATATCCATGGAGCTTCCTGCTCTGGTCTGCTCGGTAATGCCTCTCCCTGACATGCCTTGTTTGATGTTTCAGGAATTCGTAATGATCGTCGTCTTTGGTCTGGAGTTCATTATTCGAATCTGGTCTGCAGGCTGCTGCTGCCGGTACCGCGGATGGCAGGGAAGACTGAGATTCGCCCGAAAGCCCTTCTGTGTCATAGGTGAGTATTGGAGTCCTGGACGCCCAGGTTTGGGGCACCTCATCCTTTTGTCTTCTGTCTCTGCTATTACCACATCTGGCTTATGTTAAAAGCTAAATATTCATGGATTTTTCACTATGGGCCAGGCTCACTCATGATTTGAGAGTGCTAATTCATTTAATCCACTTCACAGCTCAGTGAGGTCGGTATTTTCATTATCCAAGTTTTGCAGATGAAGAAGCTGGGGCACAGAGAGGTGGAGTGAGCTGCAAAAGTCACACAGCTAGTAAGTGGTGGCACTGGGGCTGAGCCAGAGGGCCTGGCTCTGGAACCTTCACGTCAAGTTGAGTTGTGCTAAAATACACGGCTCTCGAGCATCGCCTGAATTAGGGAAAGCACTGATTTCCATAAGTATGAAGATCTGTTTTTGCTCTACAGTGTAAGCAGTACTGCTTCCAGGCTGTTGGTCAGCTGAAACGGGTAAGTGCACCGGTCCTAGTAAAGCTTACTCATGAGTAGGCCTCAAGAATAATTACATGTATGGCTTATTATACTCACTGTAACCACGAGACCGGATAAAGTGTTTTCCCGTCTGAAATTTGGCTCCCCACCCTACAGTCCCTGCATAAATATCACATCTCTACAACTCCCTGGCTGCTGCCGCTTCAAAGAGATTCCAGTCACCTGGGTGCCAGCCTGAAACTATGAAGCATTCCAGAGTTAAGATCCGGCACCTCACAGTGATATATTTTAAAGTGTATCATAAAATTTAAAACTTTAGTCAATTATACCTCAAATTTTAATTATTTTTTCAAGTAAGCTGCCTATATCGTAGCCTTTTATCCCTAAAAATTTCAATATGGATTTTCGAAAAGAAGACTATGAATTTGCATAATCTTCTGTACTTGAATTGGATGTTAGTATAACCCCTTATCCAATCTCCTGGCTGTATCCTAGTTTTGCCAGTTGACCCAATAATGTCCTTGTAGCATTTTTTCCTGCAGTCTAGGGTCACACATGGTGTTTAGTCATCAGGGCTCTGTGGTCTCCTTTTATCTAGAACAGTTCCTCAGCCTTTCTGTCTTGTACAACACTGACATTTTTGAAGAATTTGACCTATTTTTTAAAAAATAGAATGTTTTTATTCCTTTGGGGGAAGAATAGTAAAACCCTGCGTACCATAGCTTCTTGTAATTGTGGATGTTGTAGTTGTTGTTATTCAATAGTTACATTTGATTTCCTTGCTCTTTTCTCCTTCCTACTTCGTTGGCAGCCACTCAAATCCAAATGCTGAAAGTTCCTGGTGGGGTCCTTATTTCCACTGTTTCCAACCTGAGAAACTGGGGGTTGTAGTTACAAGCTAGTTTAGGCTAAGCTCCTCATCAACAAAGGGTTTTCCATTCTGTTTCAGAAATTGTTGAGCATCTTTAGGTACCTTCTTCACCCAGTTCTTAAGGAGGAAGTGGAGAAACCCTTTCCACAGGGACTGTCAGAGGAATCCTTTGTTCCATCTTTCATGCTAGTGCTGTGTCCACGTCCTGGACGTGTGTTCTGAGCCTGGGGAGACGCGTGGGCTCCCCACACGCCTGCATATTTCAAGAGTCTCCATTCGTTCAACCAGACTCTGTGGAAATGTGACTGCTTGCAAAGCACTGCAGTTACAGAAGTGACTCTAGTGCAATTCTAAGCTACGCCAACCTTAAGACACCTTGCTCGGCCTTCACTAATGCAGTCTGTTTGTCCAAATGCCCCTCTTCTGTCAGATAACGTACAGAGGAAGTTAGGCACCAGCTCCCAGCCATCCATGTGTTAGGCACATCCATGCAGGCACTTGGTTTTTCTCTGGAGATCTCTCTTTTTGAATCCCCACTCAAGCTACACCATGAAACACTGTAGCTCAATGCGAAATTATGGCACAAGACCTTCCAGTACTATAAGGGACCCAAACAAAACAATTCACAAGGCAAACAGTTTAGCAGGACGCATCGGCTTCTATAGGATAAAATTGGTTCACAGCTGACTGCAGGAATGTCCCGTTTCAGGCTTTAAAACCAATTAAAAATTGCCAAAGAATGTTCAAACTACCGCATGTTTGCACTCATCTTACACACTAGCATGGAGAAGGCAATGGCACCCCACTCCAGTACTCTTGCCTGGAAAATCCTACAGGTGGAGGAACCTGGTAGGCTGTGGTCCATGGGGTCGCTAAGAATTGGACACGAATGAGATACTTCACTTTCACTCTTCACTTTCATGCATTGGAGAAGGAAATGGCAACCCACTCCAGTGTTCTTGCTTGGAGAATCCCAGGAGCGGAGGAGCCTGGTGGGCTGCTGTCTATGGGGCTGCACAGAGTCGGACACGACTGAAGTGACTTAGCAGCAGTAGCAGCACACGCTAGCAAAGTAATGCTCAAAATTCTCCAAGCCAGGCTTCAACAGTATGTGAACTGTGAACTTCCAGATGTTCAAGCTGTATTTAGAAAAGGCAGAGGAACCATATCTGTTGGATCATGAAAAACACAAGAAATTTCCAGAAAAAAAATCTACTTCTGTTCTGTTGACTACGCCAAAACCTTTGACTGTGTGGATCACAACAAACGGTGGAAAATTCTTCAAGAGTTGGTAATACCTGTCCATCTTACCTGCCTCCTGAAAAATCTGTATGCAGGTCAAGATGCAACAGTTAGAACTGGACAGGGAACAACAGACTGGTTCCAAATAGGGAAAGAAGTACATTAAGGTTGTATATCGTCACCCTGCTTATTTAACTTACATGCAGAGTGTATCATGCGAAATGACAGCCTGGATGAAATACATGCTAGAATCAAGATTGCCAAGAGAAATATCAATAAACTCACATATGCAGATGTCACCACCCTTATGTCAGAAAAGGAAGAAGAACTAAAGAGCCTCTTGATGAAAGTGAAAGAGGAGAGTGAAAAAGTTGGTTTAAAACTCAACATTCAGAAAATTAAGATCATGGCATCCAATTAAGACCATGGCATCCAGTCCCACCACTTCATGGCAAATAGATGGGGAATAATGGAAACAGTGAGAGACTTTATTTTTGGGGGGTTCCAAAATCACTGCAGATGATGACTACAGCCATGAAACTCAAAGATGCTTGCTCCATGGAGGAAAAGCTATGACCAGCTTAGACAGCATATTAAAAAGCAGAGACATTACTTTGCCAACCAAAGTCCATCTAATCAAAGCTATTTCCAGTAGTCATGTATGGATGTGAGAGTTGGACTATAAATAAAGCTGAGTACCAAAGAACTGATGCTTTTGAACTGAGGTGTTGGAGAAGACTCTTAAGAGTCCCTTGGACTCAAGGAGATCCAACCAGTCAATCCTAAAGGAAATCAGTCCTGAATATTCACTAGAAGGACTGATACTGAAGCTGAAACTCCAATACTTTGGCCACCTCATGCAAAGAGCTGACTCCTTGGAAAAGACCCTGAAGCTGGAAAAGATTGGAGGCAGGAGGAGGAGGGGATGACAGAGGATGAGATGGTTGGATGGTATCACTGACGCGATGGACATGAGTCTGAGCAAGCCCCAGGAGTTGGTGATGGCAGGGAAGCCTAGCGTGCTGCAGTCCATGGGCTCACAAAGAGTCAGACACAACTGAGCAACTGAACTGACTGAAAAATTGGTTTTATTCCAATTCCAGAGGCAATGCCAGTGTATTTCTGGCCTCTAAGCTAAAGAGTGCGTTCTTTCCCATGTGTTTGCTGCCTTTTGATAGCTGTTCTCAGCTGCAGATCCATCAGCACATCTTGGTCCTTTAATCTTCCTCTTCCTTTCTTGAATCCTTCTGGGACTTGGCGTAGCATGTGGTTCTGCGGATGGTGTTGTGTCATCTGTAACTCAGCCACCTTTAGGCCTGTCAGCTGTGACTTTACAGATTCTGTTTGACATGGTGTAGGTGTGCTTGGAGCTTAGTTACCGCTTCAGGCCTTTTCTTCGTTTGTTATTTTACCTCTGCCAAATCAGCTTCTTTGGAAGAAAACCTCACAGATAAATATATAATGAATACCCACTAGAAGAAAAGCAGTATTTGTACTCACACTTTAGGTAACTATGCACTCCTCAGTCTTTTGTTATATGTGTAATGATTTGATTCGTGGTCCAGCTGAATCTATGTAATAGTGAAGCATGTTCAAATGTGACTCTTTTGGACGAGGTGAATAAGATGTAACGTACACAGAGGAACCAAATGTCACCTGCCAGAAGGCAGCAGGATGTCCCAAATGGCTCCTGGAGCCCTTTCTAGGCCATGCTTAATAAGGCCATAAAAAATGATTGATGTCAGGGGTAAAAGGAGCAATCGCAATGTAAAGTAAGCCCTGGATCTCCCTGCTTGACCTAATTGACTGTGGCAAAGTGGACAAAGAGGTGTCATCTCTCCTCTGCCCACTACAGCCACGCCTACAGCCCCTCGCACTGAATCTGTTAGGCCACTGCTGACAGGCCTAAAGGTGGCCACGTTACAGGTCACACAACTCCATCTTCAGAGCCACGTGCTACACCAAGTCTTGGAAGGATTCAAGACAGGAAGAGGGAGATTAACGGACTGAGATGTGCTGATAACTGCTGTCCATTGGCGATGTAGCTAAGCTCTCTCAAGACGCCACATATCTGTAAGATCTGGTTATTCTGAACATGCCGCACACCCAAACATTTTCAGCAGGCTTGAGCATTCAAGAAAGGGCCCTGAAGAGACTGGCAGCCTGTGTGCCTGCGGTTTGGGGAATGCCTTCTGAGAGCTGAAGCAGAGCGAAGCCCCTTCAGCTGTCGCCTTGGGCAAGAGTGAGCACTGCAGACCAGTTGATCCTATTTGGACACAGGTTGGTTCACAGGGCCCATGGGCTGATTCCCAGAGAATCGTAACTCCTCTCCTGACCTGCCCACTCCCCACCCCTGCATGGGAGCCAGAACCAGAGCATTTCCAAATATTGTTGATTTAAGAAAACATTTCCCTGGTAGCTCAGATGGTAAAGCATCTGTCAGCGATGCGGGAGACCCAGGTTCGATCCCTGGGTTGGGAAGATCCCTTGGAGAAGGAAATGGCAATCCACTCCAGTACTATTGCCTGGAAAATCCCACGGACAGAGGAGCCTGGTAGGCTACAGTCCATGGGGTTGCAAAGAGTCGGACACGACTGAGCAACTTCACATTCACATCACAAGAAAACATAAAATCATTATATTCTTGTGTTTGAAAAACATCTTTTAGACATCTGTAACCAAAGGCAAGAAAAATCTATTCATTTTTTTTAAATTAGATGCTTTCTTTACTGAACTCTCTCTCCTTGATTTGGGGAGTTTGAAAACTGGTAAAAGTTTATCTTGAATTGCAAAATTCTTATATCTATGCCTTCAATTTGTCAATGGCAATCCACTCCAGTACTCTTTCCTGGGAAATCCCATGGACAGTGGAGCCTGGTAGGCTACAGTCCATGGGGTCGTGAAGAGTCGGACACAACTGAGCGACTTCACTTTCACTTTTCACTTTCATGCACTGGAGAAGGAAATGGTAACCCACTCCAGTATTCTTCCCTGGAGAATCCCAGGGACAGGAGCCTGGCGGGCTGCCGTCTATGGGATCACACAGAGTCGGACACGACTGATGTGACTTAGCAGCAGCATGCCTCCAATTTACATCTCTCACCTAAGACACTATTGGAATAACATGCCTGCAGCTGTGGTCAGTAATTATTGTGCTACAACTTGAAAAGTTGAATGTATTTGTGGATGACTAATGAGTTGCCCTCATTTGTCTGGACTTTCTGATTTCTTTTCTGATCTCTCTACAATGAAACACAACTCATTCACTCAGTGGCCTCAGTATAGAGAACATGTAAAATAACCTCAAAGAGTGAGTTCATAGTCACTCCTTTTCCAGCTTTCATTAATGACCTGCCTGAAAATTGCAAATCATACCCAAGACTGCTGCTTAGATTATGATAATGAGCCTGATGTGTTAGAATGTCAACAAGCTACTTGTAACCATGACTTTTGGATCCCTGGTAACTCCTTCTAGAGACAGATAGAACAAGGCCATATTTTTCAGTCATCTCAGGAAAGCAGAAAAGACTAGCCTGTGATTAACCTTGAATCAGTACTTGATTCTAAATATAAGTTGATTTTTTTAATTGCTGTTTTAGCAGTTCTCCTTCTGTGTAATATTTCCACAGGAAGACAAAAGAGGCAAAGCAGAACACAGACGTGTCCCCCATGAGCTGAGCATATGTGCCTTTGACACGGGAAAATAGCAAATGTATATATATTTTTTTTAATGAGGAAAAAATAACCAGTGTCTTCCCTAGCTACAACAAAACTGGAGCCTTTATTAAAATCAACCACACAGCCAAGGCCACTCTAATATATCTGTGAGTTCATCTTATTGAAAGCAGCTTCAGCTGCTAATGTGTTGGAAAGCTGTATTAGAGACACTTGGATGCCACTGACCCCTAAACTGATGATGGAGGCACCGTTTTTCTACCTCTTCGGCCTCTCCATCTTTCATTGCAAGAGACAGTCTTTTCAGCTGCACTCATTTTCTCACCCTCTAATCTCTGCCCTTTACTGAAAGCTATTTCTCTTGAGTTGTTTCCTGTCAGCCATGTACTCTCCTCTGCCTCCTTCTGTGTCTGGATGTCCAAACTCCATGCATGTGGTCACCTCCATGGGATTAATTGGACCATCTGAGGGCTGTTAAACGTTCTTGACTTGCTTGACTACAGAACACTATAAAGCCGTTTCAGTCTCTATAGTGAATATAGCTGATATTTATGGAAATTTGCTATGCTATGGGTACTGCTCTTGAACTCTGAATACTGTCTTATTTAATCCTGCAGAAGTCTTATAATATCCTTTGTAAAGACGAGGAAGTAAGATAAGGTTTGAAAAACTTGTCCACAGTTAGAAAGATGGTGAAAGAACTAGGATTTCAATCTAGAAAAATAAGCCTACCTGATGAGCTCCTTTTACTCACAACACTTTTGACATCAAATCTGTGGGAATTTCCCTTACATCAACCAGTTCTCCAACTTTCCATACACCCTAGAAAGTGAAAGTTACTCAGTCATGTCTGACTCTTTGCAGCACTGTGGACTATAGCGTGCCAGGCTCCTCTGTCTATGGAATTCTCCAGGCCAGAATACTGGGGTGGATAGCAGTTCCCTTCTCCAGGGGATCTCCCAACCCAGGATTGACCCCAGGTCTTCCACATTGCAGGTGAATTCTTTATCATCTCAGCCACTAGGGATGCCCAAGAATACTGGAGTGGGTAGCTTATCCCTTCTCCAGCAGATCTTCCCAACCCAGGAGTTGAACCAGGGTCTCCTGCATTGCAGGTGGTTATTTTACCAGCTGAGCCAACAACTCGATACAGTTTTGACACTAACGATTGGTATTAGTATGAAACCCCACCAATCCAGGGTTTAGTCTCACTGGACTCTCCCTCCCCAACTTCAGACACCAGCCACAGAGAGGTGTCCAGGCTAACACACTCTGCCTGGCCGACGGCAATCTAGGGATTCCAATAGCCCCACATATTGCTATCCAGAGTAACAGGATACTGCAACATCTGTAACATCCAGAGTTCAGGAAAGTGCTGTACATTATATCACATTATATTTTTTATATTTATTATAAAAGCTACAATCTGAGAACAGCCAAGTGAAAGAGATGCACCGGACAGATCTTTGGGGCAGAGGACTGGCTAACATGGAGATTTTGTGCCCCTTCAAGAGCCCCACCTCCCAGAACCTGTGTGTTCACCAGATGCTCACCAACCCCATGCGTCAGAGACAGCCGTGCAGCTGTCACTACAAAAGCACATCTGTTGGTCACTAGCTGTTGTGACTGAACTCTTTCTCTCCCAGGAGGTGCCAGGTCTTCCTGGTGCCCAGAAAGCTGAATAAGGACCCCTAGCCAACAGTCATCTGATGATTGTATAAAAGGCATTTATCATGCCAGAGATCCCAAAGTCTAGGAGCTCTGTACAAGGAACCCAGGAGAATGACTAAGTGTCTACTCCCCAGAGTACTACATGACCCAACTGTGAGAATATTGCTCTTATTGTTTATTCGTGTTTTTAAATTAAATTTACTCAGCCTTATCCATTGTCATCAACTTACATTTGTAATATCCATTAGTTGTATACACATGTTATCATTTGTCACCTAAACTGTTTGAATAATAAGTCAGACTTCACAAAATGGCATTAATATCAGCCTTAAATATTAGCCTTATTACTTCAATTAGATCAGGTTACTTGTTGCTGCTCTCCAACCTAAAGAAGAAATTAAGCTCTGAAGTAGACGAATTTGCCTTTTCTATGACTCCATGGCCTCCTGAGCAATGCTTTCCTGAGGTCCCTGGGTGTGTCCTAACTTGAGACATCTCGGGGTAAGTGACATCATTCTCAGAAATGCATTCACATGTTGTTCATACTATAGACTGCTGGAGACCTGTTTAGGTCACTTGACCTGGTGTGCAAATTTGAGTGTCATATAGCTTGATTAGCTCATAAGACTGGCCCAGAGGGAGAATATGCCTGGAGAAAATAAATAACTAAAGATTATTTCCCATTCCTTCAGTAAACCTGAGTGGAGCACTATGATACTAATGTTCTGTACTTTCAAATATTACATAAGAAAATTCACTCACAGACAGAGCATTTATTTATTATGTGCCAAACATGATCTTAGGTGCAAATGACACAATAATTAATAAAACACAATCCCTGCCTATAAGTGTAGGAGCTCCCGTGCCCTTGGAGCAAGAAGGAGACTAGTTATGTTGATTTAGAACAAAGCTGACGGAGGCAGGAGTCATGGACAGAAGGGTGCAGAACACCATGACTGATTGAACAAAGGAGGGAAAGGTCCCTTGGGTTTTGAGCTCAGTCACCCACCAAACATCTATACTATGTCCAGGTGTGGTTCTCAATGCCAGGGATGCTATGTTGCTCTAAATGGGCAGTGTCCTCTTTCCTGTCAAGCTGATATTCCAGGGGACAGAGAAAAATAATATGCAGAAATATTTTTGAAAAACGAGATAGTGTCAACTACAGAGAGTGCAATGAAGAAAATAAACAGAGAGATTAGGAGTTTCTTTAGATTGAGTGGTCCAAGGGAGTCTTTCTAAGGAGTGGACACTCAAGTCAACCTGCGTATTACAGGGGCCATTGATGAAAGGATGTGGGCAGAGGTCTTTCCAGGCCAGGGAGCAAGCAATGCAAAGGTTCTTGAGACCAAGGGAGCTTGGCCCACACCAGGAAGAGACACATGGTCATTGTGGCCAGAGCTCAATGAGCTCAGTGTGGTAGGTGATGGACAGACAGCCACTCCCAGGGGCCATGGGGGCCACATGAGGCCATCTAGTTGCCTGAGATGAAGCAGTATCCAAGATGGGCCACTAGGCAGAGGTCCAATAGATGACTGTTGGGCCTAATGATAAATATTTAGGTTAAAAACACAACATTTTGATCAGGCAACAAGAAGTATGGCTATATAAGGCCCTGGGTCTCTTGGTCATCTGTCTATACCTGTTTGAACTTCATATCAGAATATATAAATCATTATCCATCCAGAAAAATAGAAACCTGTCCCTCTGACTTTTCCACGCATCTGTGTATCTACACTTACATCTATGTATCTGCCCATCTATAAGGAAACATGAAGTGTCCAAACTGAAAAGAAAATGTGTTTTTCTTGTGAGCAGCAGGAATTAGGAGAATGTGATGAGAGCTCTCACATTCCCCTTGGAAACTCTCACCAGGAAGCAGTTCCCAGGGGCCTCTGAGCAAAGGACTTTGCAGCATCAACTCAGTGATGGCTGTGAGGCAGACTTATTTCATTAAAGACGATTTATTTCCTTTGAGAAATGGTCCCTTGCTGTGTTGTGCTGTTATCTGAAGACTTACGATCAATAGGAGGCATTACTGTCTCTATAAGGTCAGTTTTCTGAGTGCTGCTTGGAATTTGCCAGCAGGAGCCCCTTTCACCCCAGTGGAAGTTGTGCAATTCAGCCCCTGTGTGCGGCTGTGGAGATGTTCCTGACACATCTTTGCAAGGCTTGTGTTTTATTTTTTATAAATACCACAGAGCGAGCGGCCCCGTGCACAGCTGAGTGCAGCATTTGAGAGCATGGATAATGTGCTGTGTGGTGGGCGGCTTTTAAAATTAGATTTTAAAGCTTCATCCCTATTAAGAGGCTCAACTGCAGTATAAATACATCTTTAATTCTTCAAAGAGTACCTTCCTATAACGGAATTTGGAGCTCAGTTAGAAGATAGAGCTCATCAAGCAGCGCTGTGTCCCTCTGAGACGCTGCCTCTCTCTCACGAGGAACAGTAAAACTGAGGCTCCATGAAGGGAGTGCTCCCTGCTTAACCGCCAAGTCAGCCGCAGGGCTGGGGCAAAAGCTGACTTCCCCTGGCTCCCAGCTCTAACACACTGTCTCTGGAGAGTCAAATTTAATTACAGTATAATCCACTTAATCTACACACAGAAGAATAACAAGGGAGCAGGAAAAATGAATTTATTAGCAGGTTGGTAGGAGACCACGTGTTGTAGGTCAGCAACCTTCCTGTCAAGATGCAGCTTTCCAGTGAGTTCTAGGCGATTTTCCTGCCATGATAGATGATCCTAATGCCACGGCCACAGCTGGCAAAGGACTGCTTGATTCTTCTCACTTTGACACATAAGTAAAGCTTCAACTTGAAAATGTTGAAAATGCAGAACTACAGTTTTGTCAGAAATAAAACTTATGGATTTTTTTTTAATAACGATAATAATAAGAGGAAAAAAAGAGTGCACAGCTCCCCTTCAACACTCCTTTGGGTCAAAAGAAACAACCACATTGAATTAAAGCTCAACTCACCACCTTCCTTGAAACAAGAGATGTGTGAGCTTTTGCTTCATTGTTAACATTTGATTACTTTCACACCAATCCACAGTGGCTGTGAACTTGCTGGACTATCTATTGTCTATTTCCTACACACATATTACAAAACAGACAATAGTTTAAGAGGTGTGTTTAGATAAGAAATCTGCCTTTAAAGCTGAATATAACAGGAGGTAAGAAATTGGGCCACTTGATGTTACATGAACACAAATAAAATTTTATGGTTTAAAGTATAAATCATATTTATGAACTATCTCATATAACCCTCATTGTTGTCCAGTTGCTCAGTCATGTTCAACTCTTTGTGACTCCATGGACTGCACCACACCAGGCTTCTCTGTCCTTCGCTATCTCTTGGTATTTGCTCAAATTCATGTCCATTTAGTCAGTGATGCCATCCAACCATTTCATCCTCTGTCGTCCCCTTCTCCTTTTGCCTTCAATCTTTCTCAGCATCATGGTTTTTTCCAATGAGCTGGCTCTTTGAATCAGGTGGCAAAGTATTGGATCTTCAGCTTCAGCATACTCCTTCCAGTGAATATTCAGGGTTGATTTCCTTTAGGATTGACTTTCTTATTAAAATTGAAAAAGATGATGATCTCCATTTTACATATTGAAAACATGAGCCTTAGATTAATGGTCTTATCAAGGGTCACACTGCATATAAGCAAAACAGAACAACAAAAAAGAACAAGAGAGTGAGATGTGCTCAGGACATCCTTCTATGCTACCACGCTATCCCCCTGCGTCACTCACGTGCAATGCAATAGGAAGAAATAAATAAACCATGTGATGAGGTCTGGGTCCTGTTCCCATTGGAAACACCAGCTAATGTGAAGCTAAGAAGAAAACAGATGTTACTACCAAAAAATGCAGTTCCTTTCCCCAGCAGTCTCTTCCTAAGATCTGCCCCTTTTCTTTTTTTGCAACTTTTCATTTTGAAATAACTGTAGACTTACTTAAAAGTTTCAAAAAGAGTAGAGAGAGTTGCTCTGCACCCAACTATCCTCCAGCCAGCTTCCCCCATTGATGGCATCTCACATGAGTTTAGTGCAGCTACCAAAAACAGGAAGTGGATTGGATGTGTTACTGACTAAACTGCAAACCTTGTTCAGATTTTACCAGTCTCTGCCTGCAGTCAATGAAATTTTACCACATGTACAGGTTAATTGAACCGTCACCACCATCAAGACACAGATCCTTCCCACCCCCTAAACAAACTCGAGGTGCTATCCCTTTAAAGTCACTCCTCCCAAAAAAATCCCAGGTCCTGAGAATCACTGATATGTTCACCACTGTCATTTTGTCACTTTTAGATTGTTGTGTAAATGCAACCATACAGTCACAAATTCAATCTTTTAAAATTGAGCTTTTTTTCACTCAGCATAATACTCTTGAGATCCATGTAAGTCATTGCAAATAACAGTAGTTCAGTCCTTTTTATCACTGACTAGTATTCCATGCTATGGATTACACAGTTTATCCATTTACCTATTAAAGGTCATCTGGCCAGATGACCAGATGGTCAGGTCATTTTTATTTATAAATCAAGCTGCCATGAACATTTATGTAGAGGCTTTGTATGAACATAAGTTTTTATTTCTTTAGGATAGATACCCAGGAGTGGGGTTACTGGCTCCAATGGTGTTTGACTTTATCAGAAGCTACCAAACTGTTTCTAGTGTCTAACTATTTCTTTTAAACAGAAATACCTAGAATACTTCATGACAGTAAATTACATACATATTGACTTAAATGACATTCACTACTTTCATAGAAAATATGTTTCTACTTCTATTTTTCTATGAAAATTATTCTAATAAGCAGAAGTTTCTGAAATTCATATTTGATTACTTGGGTCAAGAAATAAGTGAAAATATAGTCCATTAAGGAGCAGTTCTTCATGCTCTAATAAATGAATGCAAATTTGATGCCTATGTAGATGAAGTGTTGAGAGACCAACTAATGTAAAAAACCAATACTGTACAAATTCCTGAAGGACCATTACCTAAAACTAACTTTACTTGGTAGGAAACCCTTATTCAAGCAAATTTTACTAAAACAAATACTAATTGTACTTTCCTGCTAAAGCAGCGGTCCCCAATCTTTTTGGCTCCAGGGACTGGTTTCACGAAAGACAATATTTCCACTGAAGGTTTCAAGACGATTCTCATAAGGAATGTTCAACCTGCGTCTCTCACATACGCAGTTCATGGTAGGGTTTTCACTCCTATGAGGATCTAAATTCAGCCACTGATCTGACAAGAGGCAGAATTCAGGCAATAATGCAAGCAATGGGGAGTGTCTGTAAATATAGATGAAATTTCACTTGCTCACCGATCACTTACCTCCTACTGTATGACCATGTTCATAATAGGCCACTGAACAGTACTGGTCCATTAGGGGTTGGGGACCCCTGTGCTACAGGATACTTATAATCACATCAAGCCTCAAATATGAATCCCTCAGTATAAAATGCTTAAAGCTGTCACCAAGCTTTGGACCCAATAATCATAGTCCTGATGTAATGTAAACAAACATTTGTTCTCCCTGATCCCACACCTTTCAAAAATCCCCTATTCTTTTTTTAACCATTTTTATTAAAGTGTAATTTAGGATGATTTATTAGTTTCAGGTATACAGCAAAGTGATTCAGATATTTATATATATATATATATAAATGTTGTGCTATGCTTAGTCACTCAGTCATGTCTGACTCTTTGTGAATCCATCCATGGACTATACCTGCCAGGCTCCTGTGTCCATGGGATTCTCCAGGCAAGAATACTGGAGTAGGTTACCATGCCCTCCTCCAGGGGATCTTCTTAACCCAGGGATTGAACCCAGGTCTCCTGCATTGCAGGTGAATTCTTTACCATCTGAGCCACCAGGGAAGCCCATATATAAGAATATATTTATTCTTTTTTTAGATTCTTTTCTGGTATAGGTTATTATAAGATACTGAATATAGTTCCTTATTCTATACAGCAATTCCTTGTAGTTTATCTATTTTATATATAGAAGTGTGTGTCTGTGAGTCCCACATTCTTAATTTATCCCTCCCTGCTTTCCCCTGTGGTAACCATACATTTGTTTTCTGTGACTGTGTCCATTTCTGTTTTGTAAATAAGTACATTTATATCATTTGTTAAGAGTTCACACATAAGTGTCATCATATGACATTTGCCTTTATCTGACTTACTTTGCTCAGGAGGATCATCTGTAGATCTACACATGTTGCTACAAATGGCTTTGTTTCATTCTCTTTTGTGGCTGAGCAATATCCCATTGTGTATATGTACCACATCTTCTTTAGCCATTCCTCTGTTGATGGACATTTAGGCTGCTTCCATATCTTGGCTACTGTAAACAGTGCTGCTATGAACATTGCAGTATGTGTATCTTTTTGAAGTAGAGTTTTCTCTGGATATTTGCCCAGGAGTGAGGCTGTAGGATCATAGTGTAGTTTAAAAAGAAAAAAAAACCCAATTCTTAAAACCTTCAAAACCCCTCTCAAAATCTCCCAGTGAATCTTCCATCGTAATCAACAGAAAAGTCATTTTCTCAAAAGTTAGTAACAACCCCACACTTTCATGAATTTAGCTCCATCACCACTCTGGGTATAAGCAATGTCAGAACAACTAATTACTCATTTGGAAGAAGATCAGGTTGGATCCATATTTATCTTATCATATTCCAAGATAAATTTGAAATAAATCAAAGATTTAAATAAATATTGGATGGCAGAAATGGGTAAATTGTCATATAATCTTGAAACCAGGAAGGTCTTTTTTAGTTCAGTTCAGCTCAGTCGCTCAGTCATGTCCGACTCTTTGCGACCTCATGAATCACAGCATGCCAGGCCTCCCTGTCCAGCACCAACTCCCAGAGTTCACTCAGACTCAAAACGTCCATCGAGTCCGTGGTGCCATCCAGCCATCTCAATCTCTGTCGTCCCCTTCTCTTGCCCCAATCCCTCCCAGCATCAAAGTCTTTTCCAATGAGTCAACTCTTTGCATGAGGTGGCCAAACTACTGGAGTTTCAACTCCAGCATCATTCCTTCCAAAGAAATCCCAGGGCTGATCTCCTTCAGAATGGACTGGTTGGATCTCCTTGCAGTCCAAGGGACTCTCAAGAGTCTTCTCCAACACCACAGTTCAAAAGCATCAGTTCTTCAGTGCTCAGCTTTATTCACAGTCCAACTCTCACATCCATACATGACCACTGGAAAAACCATAGCCTTGACTAGATGGACCTTTGTTGGCAAAGTAATGTCTCTGTTTTTGAATATACTATCTAGGTTGGTCATAACTTTTCTTCCAAGGAGTAAGCGTCTTTTAATTTCATGGCTGCAATCAGCATCTGCAGTGATTTTGGAGCCCAGAAAAATAAAGTCTGACACTGTTTCCACTGTTTCTCCATCTATTTCCTATGGAGTGATGGGACCGGANAAAAAGAAAAAAAAAACCCAATTCTTAAAACCTTCAAAACCCCTCTCAAAATCTCCCAGTGAATCTTCCATCGTAATCAACAGAAAAGTCATTTTCTCAAAAGTTAGTAACAACCCCACACTTTCATGAATTTAGCTCCATCACCACTCTGGGTATAAGCAATGTCAGAACAACTAATTACTCATTTGGAAGAAGATCAGGTTGGATCCATATTTATCTTATCATATTCCAAGATAAATTTGAAATAAATCAAAGATTTAAATAAATATTGGATGGCAGAAATGGGTAAATTGTCATATAATCTTGAAACCAGGAAGGTCTTTTTTAGTTCAGTTCAGCTCAGTCGCTCAGTCATGTCCGACTCTTTGCGACCTCATGAATCACAGCATGCCAGGCCTCCCTGTCCAGCACCAACTCCCAGAGTTCACTCAGACTCAAAACGTCCATCGAGTCCGTGGTGCCATCCAGCCATCTCAATCTCTGTCGTCCCCTTCTCTTGCCCCAATCCCTCCCAGCATCAAAGTCTTTTCCAATGAGTCAACTCTTTGCATGAGGTGGCCAAACTACTGGAGTTTCAACTCCAGCATCATTCCTTCCAAAGAAATCCCAGGGCTGATCTCCTTCAGAATGGACTGGTTGGATCTCCTTGCAGTCCAAGGGACTCTCAAGAGTCTTCTCCAACACCACAGTTCAAAAGCATCAGTTCTTCAGTGCTCAGCTTTATTCACAGTCCAACTCTCACATCCATACATGACCACTGGAAAAACCATAGCCTTGACTAGATGGACCTTTGTTGGCAAAGTAATGTCTCTGTTTTTGAATATACTATCTAGGTTGGTCATAACTTTTCTTCCAAGGAGTAAGCGTCTTTTAATTTCATGGCTGCAATCAGCATCTGCAGTGATTTTGGAGCCCAGAAAAATAAAGTCTGACACTGTTTCCACTGTTTCTCCATCTATTTCCTATGGAGTGATGGGACCGGATACCATGATCTTCATTTTCTGAATGTTGAGCTTTAAGCCAACTTTTTCATTCTCCTCTTTCACTTTCATCAAGAGGCTTCTTAGTTCCTCTTCACTTTCTGCCATAAGGGTGCTATCATCTGCATATCTGAGGTGATTGATGTTTCTCCCAGCAATCTTGATTCCAGCTTGTGTTTCTTCCAGTCCAGCGTTTCTCATGATGTACTCTGCATAGAAGTTGAATCAGCAGGGTGACAATATACAGCCTTGACGTACTCCTTTTCCNAATGTTGAAAATGCAGAACTACAGTTTTGTCAGAAATAAAACTTATGGATTTTTTTTTAATAACGATAATAATAAGAGGAAAAAAAGAGTGCACAGCTCCCCTTCAACACTCCTTTGGGTCAAAAGAAACAACCACATTGAATTAAAGCTCAACTCACCACCTTCCTTGAAACAAGAGATGTGTGAGCTTTTGCTTCATTGTTAACGTTTGATTACTTTCACACCAATCCACAGTGGCTGTGAACTTGCTGGACTATCTATTGTCTATTTCCTACACACATATTACAAAACAGACAATAGTTTAAGAGGTGTGTTTAGATAAGAAATCTGCCTTTAAAGCTGAATATAACAGGAGGTAAGAAATTGGGCCACTTGATGTTACATGAACACAAATAAAATTTTATGGTTTAAAGTATAAATCATATTTATGAACTATCTCATATAACCCTCATTGTTGTCCAGTTGCTCAGTCATGTTCAACTCTTTGTGACTCCATGGACTGCACCACACCAGGCTTCTCTGTCCTTCGCTATCTCTTGGTATTTGCTCAAATTCATGTCCATTTAGTCAGTGATGCCATCCAACCATTTCATCCTCTGTCGTCCCCTTCTCCTTTTGCCTTCAATCTTTCTCAGCATCATGGTTTTTTCCAATGAGCTGGCTCTTTGAATCAGGTGGCAAAGTATTGGATCTTCAGCTTCAGCATACTCCTTCCAGTGAATATTCAGGGTTGATTTCCTTTAGGATTGACTTTCTTATTAAAATTGAAAAAGATGATGATCTCCATTTTACATATTGAAAACATGAGCCTTAGATTAATGGTCTTATCAAGGGTCACACTGCATATAAGCAAAACAGAACAACAAAAAAGAACAAGAGAGTGAGATGTGCTCAGGACATCCTTCTATGCTACCACGCTATCCCCCTGCGTCACTCACGTGCAATGCAATAGGAAGAAATAAATAAACCATGTGATGAGGTCTGGGTCCTGTTCCCATTGGAAACACCAGCTAATGTGAAGCTAAGAAGAAAACAGATGTTACTACCAAAAAATGCAGTTCCTTTCCCCAGCAGTCTCTTCCTAAGATCTGCCCCTTTTCTTTTTTTGCAACTTTTCATTTTGAAATAACTGTAGACTTACTTAAAAGTTTCAAAAAGAGTAGAGAGAGTTGCTCTGCACCCAACTATCCTCCAGCCAGCTTCCCCCATTGATGGCATCTCACATGAGTTTAGTGCAGCTACCAAAAACAGGAAGTGGATTGGATGTGTTACTGACTAAACTGCAAACCTTGTTCAGATTTTACCAGTCTCTGCCTGCAGTCAATGAAATTTTACCACATGTACAGGTTAATTGAACCGTCACCACCATCAAGACACAGATCCTTCCCACCCCCTAAACAAACTCGAGGTGCTATCCCTTTAAAGTCACTCCTCCCAAAAAAATCCCAGGTCCTGAGAATCACTGATATGTTCACCACTGTCATTTTGTCACTTTTAGATTGTTGTGTAAATGCAACCATACAGTCACAAATTCAATCTTTTAAAATTGAGCTTTTTTTCACTCAGCATAATACTCTTGAGATCCATGTAAGTCATTGCAAATAACAGTAGTTCAGTCCTTTTTATCACTGACTAGTATTCCATGCTATGGATTACACAGTTTATCCATTTACCTATTAAAGGTCATCTGGCCAGATGACCAGATGGTCAGGTCATTTTTATTTATAAATCAAGCTGCCATGAACATTTATGTAGAGGCTTTGTATGAACATAAGTTTTTATTTCTTTAGGATAGATACCCAGGAGTGGGGTTACTGGCTCCAATGGTGTTTGACTTTATCAGAAGCTACCAAACTGTTTCTAGTGTCTAACTATTTCTTTTAAACAGAAATACCTAGAATACTTCATGACAGTAAATTACATACATATTGACTTAAATGACATTCACTACTTTCATAGAAAATATGTTTCTACTTCTATTTTTCTATGAAAATTATTCTAATAAGCAGAAGTTTCTGAAATTCATATTTGATTACTTGGGTCAAGAAATAAGTGAAAATATAGTCCATTAAGGAGCAGTTCTTCATGCTCTAATAAATGAATGCAAATTTGATGCCTATGTAGATGAAGTGTTGAGAGACCAACTAATGTAAAAAACCAATACTGTACAAATTCCTGAAGGACCATTACCTAAAACTAACTTTACTTGGTAGGAAACCCTTATTCAAGCAAATTTTACTAAAACAAATACTAATTGTACTTTCCTGCTAAAGCAGCGGTCCCCAATCTTTTTGGCTCCAGGGACTGGTTTCACGAAAGACAATATTTCCACTGAAGGTTTCAAGACGATTCTCATAAGGAATGTTCAACCTGCGTCTCTCACATAC
This sequence comes from Raphicerus campestris, assembly GCA_006410735.1. Taxonomy (NCBI): domain Eukaryota; kingdom Metazoa; phylum Chordata; class Mammalia; order Artiodactyla; family Bovidae; genus Raphicerus; species Raphicerus campestris. The sequence continues at coordinate 4,656 of SJYW01013950.1, read as the reverse complement.
GCAGTTCATGGTAGGGTTTTCACTCCTATGAGGATCTAAATTCAGCCACTGATCTGACAAGAGGCAGAATTCAGGCAATAATGCAAGCAATGGGGAGTGTCTGTAAATATAGATGAAATTTCACTTGCTCACCGATCACTTACCTCCTACTGTATGACCATGTTCATAATAGGCCACTGAACAGTACTGGTCCATTAGGGGTTGGGGACCCCTGTGCTACAGGATACTTATAATCACATCAAGCCTCAAATATGAATCCCTCAGTATAAAATGCTTAAAGCTGTCACCAAGCTTTGGACCCAATAATCATAGTCCTGATGTAATGTAAACAAACATTTGTTCTCCCTGATCCCACACCTTTCAAAAATCCCCTATTCTTTTTTTAACCATTTTTATTAAAGTGTAATTTAGGATGATTTATTAGTTTCAGGTATACAGCAAAGTGATTCAGATATATATATATATATATATATAAATGTTGTGCTATGCTTAGTCACTCAGTCATGTCTGACTCTTTGTGAATCCATCCATGGACTATACCTGCCAGGCTCCTGTGTCCATGGGATTCTCCAGGCAAGAATACTGGAGTAGGTTACCATGCCCTCCTCCAGGGGATCTTCTTAACCCAGGGATTGAACCCAGGTCTCCTGCATTGCAGGTGAATTCTTTACCATCTGAGCCACCAGGGAAGCCCATATATAAGAATATATTTATTCTTTTTTTAGATTCTTTTCTGGTATAGGTTATTATAAGATACTGAATATAGTTCCTTATTCTATACAGCAATTCCTTGTAGTTTATCTATTTTATATATAGAAGTGTGTGTCTGTGAGTCCCACATTCTTAATTTATCCCTCCCTGCTTTCCCCTGTGGTAACCATACATTTGTTTTCTGTGACTGTGTCCATTTCTGTTTTGTAAATAAGTACATTTATATCATTTGTTAAGAGTTCACACATAAGTGTCATCATATGACATTTGCCTTTATCTGACTTACTTTGCTCAGGAGGATCATCTGTAGATCTACACATGTTGCTACAAATGGCTTTGTTTCATTCTCTTTTGTGGCTGAGCAATATCCCATTGTGTATATGTACCACATCTTCTTTAGCCATTCCTCTGTTGATGGACATTTAGGCTGCTTCCATATCTTGGCTACTGTAAACAGTGCTGCTATGAACATTGCAGTATGTGTATCTTTTTGAAGTAGAGTTTTCTCTGGATATTTGCCCAGGAGTGAGGCTGTAGGATCATAGTGTAGTTTAAAAAGAAAAAAAAAACCCAATTCTTAAAACCTTCAAAACCCCTCTCAAAATCTCCCAGTGAATCTTCCATCGTAATCAACAGAAAAGTCATTTTCTCAAAAGTTAGTAACAACCCCACACTTTCATGAATTTAGCTCCATCACCACTCTGGGTATAAGCAATGTCAGAACAACTAATTACTCATTTGGAAGAAGATCAGGTTGGATCCATATTTATCTTATCATATTCCAAGATAAATTTGAAATAAATCAAAGATTTAAATAAATATTGGATGGCAGAAATGGGTAAATTGTCATATAATCTTGAAACCAGGAAGGTCTTTTTTAGTTCAGTTCAGCTCAGTCGCTCAGTCATGTCCGACTCTTTGCGACCTCATGAATCACAGCATGCCAGGCCTCCCTGTCCAGCACCAACTCCCAGAGTTCACTCAGACTCAAAACGTCCATCGAGTCCGTGGTGCCATCCAGCCATCTCAATCTCTGTCGTCCCCTTCTCTTGCCCCAATCCCTCCCAGCATCAAAGTCTTTTCCAATGAGTCAACTCTTTGCATGAGGTGGCCAAACTACTGGAGTTTCAACTCCAGCATCATTCCTTCCAAAGAAATCCCAGGGCTGATCTCCTTCAGAATGGACTGGTTGGATCTCCTTGCAGTCCAAGGGACTCTCAAGAGTCTTCTCCAACACCACAGTTCAAAAGCATCAGTTCTTCAGTGCTCAGCTTTATTCACAGTCCAACTCTCACATCCATACATGACCACTGGAAAAACCATAGCCTTGACTAGATGGACCTTTGTTGGCAAAGTAATGTCTCTGTTTTTGAATATACTATCTAGGTTGGTCATAACTTTTCTTCCAAGGAGTAAGCGTCTTTTAATTTCATGGCTGCAATCAGCATCTGCAGTGATTTTGGAGCCCAGAAAAATAAAGTCTGACACTGTTTCCACTGTTTCTCCATCTATTTCCTATGGAGTGATGGGACCGGATACCATGATCTTCATTTTCTGAATGTTGAGCTTTAAGCCAACTTTTTCATTCTCCTCTTTCACTTTCATCAAGAGGCTTCTTAGTTCCTCTTCACTTTCTGCCATAAGGGTGCTATCATCTGCATATCTGAGGTGATTGATGTTTCTCCCAGCAATCTTGATTCCAGCTTGTGTTTCTTCCAGTCCAGCGTTTCTCATGATGTACTCTGCATAGAAGTTGAATCAGCAGGGTGACAATATACAGCCTTGACGTACTCCTTTTCCGATTTGAAACCAGTCTGTTGTTCCATGTCCAGTTCTAACTGTTGCTTCCTGACCTGCATACAGATTTCTCAAGAGGCAGTTTAGGTGGTCTGGTATTCCCATCTCTTTAAGAATTTTCCACAGTTTATTGTGATCCACACAGTCAAAGGCTTTGGCATAGTTAAGAAAGCAGAAATAAATGTTTTTCTGGAACTCTCTTGCCTTTTCCATGATCCAGAAGATGTTGGCAATTTGATCTCTGGTTCCTCTGCCTTTTCGAAAACCAGCTTGAACATCAGGAAGTTCACGGTTCACGTATTGCTAAAGCCTGGCTTGGAGAATTTTGAGGATTACTTTACTAGCGTGTGAGATGAGTGCAGTTGTGCGGTAGTTTGCGCATTCTTTGGCATTGCCTTGTGACTAAAAATATAGAGACCATAGAAGAAAACATTGATAAACTTACTCAACATAAAATTTTTTAAAGATATAATTAGATTGCATAAAATAAAAAATACTATATCATAAAGTAAAACAAGCAATGTTAAAAGACAAGTGTAGGAAAATATATACAACACCTATCAGAGACAAAAAGCTAATCATCTTAAACTATAAGCGGCTCTAGAAATCCAGAAGAAAAATCCAGCAACCCAGAGGAAAATAAAAAAGATAGCAAATAGATATGAACAGACAGTTCCCAGCAAAAGAAATACCCATGTACCTTGTAAACACAGTCTCGCTCATAAGAAATACAAAAGGCAGCATTTTCTCACCTGTCAGATGGGCAAAATGCAGTTACTTTTTTAGTGAGACGGTGAGGAAGCAGGAGTGCAAAGTGGTGTCACCCTTATGGAAAGTGTCACTGCTACTAAAATTACAAGGAGTTTACTCTGTGCCCCAGGAATTCTCCTTCCTGACAGTCTCATCAATTTGTAGTAAGTAGTAAACAGAGCTGAATAAACTGTGAACACAATGAAGATGATCTTTTGGTTAGATACAGAAGGACCTAAGATGTATTAATTGAAAGAAAAAAAAGATGCTCCAATATTACATACATAGTGTGCTACGTTTTGTGTAAGAGGAAAATAAGGTAGATTCATTGCTATTTATTTATCCATTTATTTGTAAAAAAAATGGAATTTTTTTTCAGAATAAAAATGTTTAGCTAAAGATATTAAATAGGAACAAAGTGAACAATCCTAGAACTGACAAATAGAAACAATTACCAACTTAGTAAGACTTCTTGTTACATTTTTTGTTGATTGTTTTCTCTTAAATCATCTCCCTCACTAATAAATTCCTAGAGTTTGAGTCCATGTGTCTTTAATAAGAATAAATTTCATTTTAAAAGAGGAGGAGTAGAGGAAGGAACCACTGTAGGTATTTTTGAGTGTAGAGGTCTTTCTTTGTCATCGTTTAGTCACTAAGTCTTGTCCTACTCTTTTTTGTACCTATGGATTATAGCCCACCAGGCTCCTCTGTCCGTAGCACAGTCATTTCTGAAATGATCTTATCTAGAGCTCTTTGCTGCTGCTGCTGCTGCTGCTGCTGCTAAGTCACCTCAGTCGTGTCCGACTCTGTGTGACCCCATAGACAGCAGCCCACTAGGCTCCTCTGTCCCTGGGATTCTCCAGGCAAGAATACTGGAGTGGGTTGCCATTTCCTTCTCCAATGCATGAAAGTGGAAAGTGAAAGTGAAGTCATTCAGTCGTGCCCTACTCTTAGCGACCCCATGGATTGAAGCCTACCAGGCTCCTCCGTCCATGGGATTTTCCAGGCAAGGGTACTGGAGTGGGGTGCCATTGCCTTCTCCGAGAGCTCTTTAGATGTGATCATTCAGGGCGGGAGGTGGGGAGTGGAGGTGGTGGTAGCTTTATTTTTAACTGGTTGTTCATTGTGCTTAACCCACGTTTCCCCCAGAAGGGCTTCCTCAACCCTGAACCAGGTGCCCTGCGCCTGCCCTGTTGCCGTCTGAACAGGTATCACCCTGGTTGTGGTCACTTCCTCACTCCATCTTGCCAGCTATCCTTTCACCTCTGTGTGGGTGGAGGGCATTGGTCTCATCTACCCTGCCCATGCCCTTTATTTTTTTTTATTTTTATTTTTTTTCCTTTTAATACTTTATTCTATTTTACAGTACTGTATTGGTTTTGCCATACATTGACATGA
>SJYW01013948.1:11755-38466 GCA_006410735.1 Raphicerus campestris | reverse complement strand
GATGGACATGAGTTTGAGCAAGCTCCAGGATTTGGTGATGGACAGGGAAACCTGGTGTGCTGCAGTCCATGGGGTTGTGAAGAGTCAGACATGACTGAACAACTGACCTGATCTCCACTGAGTCAGTGATGTCATCCAACAAACTCATCCTCCTTCCTTCATCTGTTGCCTCTTCCTCCTCTTGTCTTCAAACTTTCCCAGCATTTGGGTCTTTTCTAATGAGTCAGCTCTTTACATCAGGTGACCAAAGTATTAGAGCTTAACTGTCAGCCCTTCCAATGAATATTCAGGGTTTATTTCCTTTAGAATTGACTGGTTTGATCTCCTTGCTTTCCAAGTGATTCTCAAGAGTCTTCTCAAGCACCACAGTTGAAAAGCATCAATTCTTCAGTGCTCTGCCTTCTTTATGGTCTAACTCTCACATCTATACATAACTACTGGAGAAACGCTAGCTTTGACTACACATACTTTTTAACATATTGCATTAGTTTAATTAGTTTAATATATTACATATATTTGTTTCCCTACCCCTAATGTACTATAGAAAAGGGACCTACTTACATTTGCACTGTTTTACTTCAACGAATTGCTGCCCAGGGTCTCTTCATTTCTAAAGATTATTCCATTTATATTGCAGTTACTTGTTCAAAATAAATCATTAATAAGAAACACTTTATTTTTCTTCAAAGTGAATGAGGAATAAGGTAGAAATTTTACCAGAGAAGGAAAAATCAAATTCTTTTCTGATTTCTTAAATTAAAATGATAGGCTCTCTGTGTGCTTCTTCATAGAATTGTTAGTTTGAAAGGGAAATTTTCTTTGATGTGATGCTAAGTACAGTAATAAAGTCTTCTCACAGGGTTGTCATGGCAACATGAATGCATCATTTGTCCTGCTCACATTTAAATATTTTTTCCTAATATCTTCCATATATATATTTTAAGGTTTATATAATCTGTGCTACATTTGGGCAAGATTCATCAAGTGTAGATTACAACTAAATTCAATAGTAAAATTAATTGATTTGCAAACATGTAGGCATATTAATTTACTGGGTTCATATAAATAAATTTGAGGGAAAAAAGCAATTAGCACTGCATACGTTATAATGAGGCAGCAAAATTTTAAACATATGTATGTTTCATTGGTTTAATTCACTTCTGTTATGATAAATTCATTTCCATACAGTTAAGTAGGAAACTTAAGTCCACAGGAACTTTCTTGGAAGCTCAGAGGTTAAAGCGTCTGCCTGGAATACGGGAGACCAGGGTTCGATCCCAGGCTTGGGAAGATCCCCTGGAGAATGAAATGGCAACCCATTCCAGTACTCTTGTCTGGAGAATCCCACGGAGAGAGGAGCCTGGTAGGCTACAGTCCACGGGGTCGCAAAGAGTTGGACATGACTGAGAGACTTCACTTCACTTCATTTCAAGTAGGAAAAACAATATCTGCTAGGAGAGACTGCTTACAAGTAAATCAGGGCAACCTTGCTGCTGCTTCTGTAGCTATTCTTATGTAAACTATCACCACTGCTACCATAAATATGTAAGCTATTTAATGCTTACTGTATGTGATGTATATGTGTTAAACATCTTACATGTCCTTGTTTTATCAGTAAAGCTACTCTGTGCCGTAAACATTGCCATATATATAGTTTCAAGGTTAAAGTTCCTGCCAAATTTTAAATACAAAACAAGCTTAAATTCCAAAATGTATGTTTTTAACATAGTGTCACACTTCCTTTTCAGACAATTACTTGTGGAAATTTATTATGAAAGAAAGCAGGAATTGAGTTAGAAACCAAGAGATTCATACTTCTCTCAGAAATGCTATTAACAAAAAGTAAAAAATAAAAGAAAATGCCATGTCCAGTTGAAGCTGTGCCTTAAATATTTTATTAGGTCATATTCTGAGTCATGAGAATGTTAAATAACATTAAGTATATATAACATATAAGTAATTTCAACTTGTATACTGAACATTTCCTTGATGCCTAATGTAATGTTAATTTCTGTTTGAACAACAACAACAAAAATCATGTCTAGGATTCAAAAAGTGCATGTGTCACAAAATCATTTTCCACTCAGTGTCATTCTGTCTCAACCTGATCCTTCTGGTCACAAGAGAATTCTTGCTTCTCTTTTTTTTCTCTATGAAATATATTTCACTTTCTAACATACCTAATTTCTTCAGAGAACACTGCAGTGTTCTACCTAATATTCAGGTAGAGTAAGATACTCATTGCCTAGCAACTAGAAATTTTAGCTGCATATTGATTATGGTTTCAAATGTCATGAGAAATGCTTTGGTCGAAGCTAAGCCTAAATATAACATTCTCACTCAGCAATTAAACAATGTTCAATGGTATAGAAATTCAAAGGCAGGCAGGCTTTCTTCTATCTGGAACAATTCTGAGTGGCGTTCCTAACTCCAAAGCATTCTATACGATCGCCTGAGTCTCACGTGTGACCACTTACAGCGCTTCACATTACTGCTCTCCACAAGCATTCAACATTATATATTCTTCTAGAGGACTGTCCAACAAACTTCTGCATGAAACATTTTATCTTAGATTAGGAGATTTTTATATAAATATAGCTATGGAGTAGGTAAACCCATTTGTTTTCCCTTGACATTGTAAAGAAATTTACTATTCTTCTCGATTCATGTATGCAGCCAGAAACACTAGAATCTAACCTAGACCATCCAACAAGTAACCACTGAATGAGACAGGTTATCACAGCCAAATAAGTCAGAGATCAGTATCATCTGCAGTATCATCTACAAGTATGTTCATGATCATCAGCCTGCCACAACAGAAGGGCTCACGTATGGGTCACCATAGTGAATATATCTCACAAGAAGGGAGTGTGCTCTTGAGGTGGATAGGATACTTCCTACACAAAGCTACTTCCCCAAAATTGGGGAATAACAACAATCAACCTAATATGTAGAAAAAAAAAAAAAACATAGAGTACGAGGCAAAATGGGAAACAGGTAAACATATTGCAAGAGAAGGAATAACACAAGACCACAAAAGAAAAACTAAATGGAGATAAGAAATCTACTACAGGAATGGTTCAAGGTAATAATCATAAATGTTACCCATCGTACTTGAGAGAATAGATGAACACATTTGCTTATCAAAGAATTAGAAAATATAAAAAGAAGAGCAAAATAAAGCTGAAGATTAAGATAAATAAAATTTAAAAAAAAAACAATGTGTTAGAAAGAATCCACAAAATGTTAAATGATACAGAGAAATAGATCAGTGAACGGGAAAACAAAGTGTTGGTGCAATGCATAATTTCCTCTGTTCTGTCTTGCTGCAGTAAAAAATTGAAGCAATGGGTGGACCAGTGTTACAGCTCAGTTTTATTTGACAAGCAAAGGGAAATACATTATCAAGGCATGAGGGTGAGCTGACCCAAAAGACATGAAGAGAAGAGAGAAAATCCTCGATTTTGGCTCCTCTTTTAATATGTCTTTTCTTCTTCTGTGCCTGCCCTGTGTAAATTGGGCTAGGCAGCAGGGTTGTTTGTTTTCACTTGAGTTTTTCAGTCCAGTCCTTGGACCATCCTTTGTTCTATTTCTGTGGATTTGTCCCTTCCTTTTCTTTTAGACACCGCAATTCTGGACTCCTTTTCCTATTCTAACTACCTAATATTCCCCCCTCAAGAGATGAGAAGCCCAATTATTTAGAAATAGGGGTGTTGAGGTCTCTCTGGCTACTACCTGCTGAATTGGGACAGAAAGGGGCATAGGGCCTGCCCCATTTGTTAGTCTCAAGCCTCAGAGTCTTTATAGCAGTGTCCATCTAAGGATGAGTGATATTTTCCATAGGTCAGGTATAGTTTTATATATTCCTGTTGAACTCGCACTGCATGTTGTAGCTTATTGACCTGCACAGAGACAAAATAGGTTAGACAATTGATAATGCATGGAACCATCATAAGTGGCATCAATATGGTGATAACAAGGATGAGTAGGGGCACTCAGTTCAGTTGCTAAGTCATGCGACCCCATGAAGCACAGCACGCCAGGCCTCCCTGTCCATCACCAACACCCAGAGTTCACTCAAACTCTTGTCCATCAGGTCAGTGATGCCATCCAGCCATCCCATCCTCTGTTGTCTCCTTTTCCTCCTTCTCCCAATCCCTCCCAGCATCAGGGTCTTTAGCCAACTCCAAATTTCCCCTTGCCAGGAGAAGGATCCCCCAAAGAGAGACTGTAGCCACCCGAGAACACTCCAACTTGTTCTTTGAGATTCTGTAGTATCTATGTTTTTCTTGAGTACTGTGAGACTTTCTTTACCTTAGCTTGAGGTATTTACCCGGGGGTCGGGGGTGGGGGGTCTCATTAAAGGTGGCTCGAGTCTTCTTCTTCAGGGAACAGGAGATCTCTTTCTTGTCTGTTTTGGAGTACAACTCCTGCCAAGCTGTGTTGGCCCTTTAGAGCTATCCTTAGAAATCTTATCCCCAGAAACTTAATTTTGAGGGTGATAGAATGGCACTCATTTGTAGTCCTGAATAGGTATCTGAGAACTCCCAGGGGCGTGTATTGAGCATCCTCTTCTTTTTTCTTCCATGGATTGACATGTGAGTAGTGAATCCAGGTATTGTGTCCTGATACCTTGACTGCTGTGGGGTTAGAAAGTCTTACAGGGTAGGGACTCTCCCATGTGTGCTGGAGTTGAGCCTTTGGGGACCCATCTTTCCAGACTTTAGTTAGGACTTTATTTTTAAATTTATTTTTTAAATTTTAATTGGAGGCTAATTACTTAACAATATTTTAGTGGTTTTTGTCATACATTGATATGAATCAGCTATGAGTGTACATGTGTTCCGCATTCTGACTCCCCTTCCACCTCTATCCCCATTCCATCCCTCAGGGCCATCCCAGTGCACCAGCCCTGAGCACCCTGTCTCATGCATCAAACCTGGGATACTTATCTATTTCACAAATGATGAAATAAATGTTTTAATGCTATCTAAAATCATCTCACCCTCACCTTCTTGCACAGAGTCCAAAAGTCTGTTCTTTACATCTGTGTCTCTTTTGCTGTCTTGCATATAGAATGATAGTTACCATCTTTCTAAATTTAATGTATATGTGTTAATATACTGTATTGATGATTTTCTTTCTGATTTACTTCAAACTCAGAATAATAGCTGTCTCTTATACACATCTTTCTCTTTTTTTTCTCTATGAAATATATTTCACTTTCTAACATACCTAATTTCTTCAGAGAACACTGCAGTGTTCTACCTAATATTCAGGTAGAGTAAGATACTCATTGCCTAGCAACTAGAAATTTTAGCTGCATATTGATTATGGTTTCAAATGTCATGAGAAATGCTTTGGTCGAAGCTAAGCCTAAATATAACATTCTCACTCAGCAATTAAACAATGTTCAATGGTATAGAAATTCAAAGGCAGGCAGGCTTTCTTCTATCTGGAACAATTCTGAGTGGCGTTCCTAACTCCAAAGCATTCTATACGATCGCCTGAGTCTCACGTGTGACCACTTACAGCGCTTCACATTACTGCTCTCCACAAGCATTCAACATTATATATTCTTCTAGAGGACTGTCCAACAAACTTCTGCATGAAACATTTTATCTTAGATTAGGAGATTTTTATATAAATATAGCTATGGAGTAGGTAAACCCATTTGTTTTCCCTTGACATTGTAAAGAAATTTACTATTCTTCTCGATTCATGTATGCAGCCAGAAACACTAGAATCTAACCTAGACCATCCAACAAGTAACCACTGAATGAGACAGGTTATCACAGCCAAATAAGTCAGAGATCAGTATCATCTGCAGTATCATCTACAAGTATGTTCATGATCATCAGCCTGCCACAACAGAAGGGCTCACGTATGGGTCACCATAGTGAATATATCTCACAAGAAGGGAGTGTGCTCTTGAGGTGGATAGGATACTTCCTACACAAAGCTACTTCCCCAAAATTGGGGAATAACAGCAATCAACCTAATATTTAGAAAAAAAAAAAAAACATAGAGTACGAGGCAAAATGGGAAACAGGTAAACATATTGCAAGAGAAGGAATAACACAAGACCACAAAAGAAAAACTAAATGGAGATAAGAAATCTACTACAGGAATGGTTCAAGGTAATAATCATAAATGTTACCCATCGTACTTGAGAGAATAGATGAACACATTTGCTTATCAAAGAATTAGAAAATATAAAAAGAAGAGCAAAATAAAGCTGAAGATTAAGATAAATAAAATTTAAAAAAAAAACAATGTGTTAGAAAGAATCCACAAAATGTTAAATGATACAGAGAAATAGATCAGTGAACGGGAAAACAAAGTGTTGGTGCAATGCATAATTTCCTCTGTTCTGTCTTGCTGCAGTAAAAAATTGAAGCAATGGGTGGACCAGTGTTACAGCTCAGTTTTATTTGACAAGCAAAGGGAAATACATTATCAAGGCATGAGGGTGAGCTGACCCAAAAGACATGAAGAGAAGAGAGAAAATCCTCGATTTTGGCTCCTCTTTTAATATGTCTTTTCTTCTTCTGTGCCTGCCCTGTGTAAATTGGGCTAGGCAGCAGGGTTGTTTGTTTTCACTTGAGTTTTTCAGTCCAGTCCTTGGACCATCCTTTGTTCTATTTCTGTGGATTTGTCCCTTCCTTTTCTTTTAGACACCGCAATTCTGGACTCCTTTTCCTATTCTAACTACCTAATATTCCCCCCTCAAGAGATGAGAAGCCCAATTATTTAGAAATAGGGGTGTTGAGGTCTCTCTGGCTACTACCTGCTGAATTGGGACAGAAAGGGGCATAGGGCCTGCCCCATTTGTTAGTCTCAAGCCTCAGAGTCTTTATAGCAGTGTCCATCTAAGGATGAGTGATATTTTCCATAGGTCAGGTATAGTTTTATATATTCCTGTTGAACTCGCACTGCATGTTGTAGCTTATTGACCTGCACAGAGACAAAATAGGTTAGACAATTGATAATGCATGGAACCATCATAAGTGGCATCAATATGGTGATAACAAGGATGAGTAGGGGCACTCAGTTCAGTTGCTAAGTCATGCGACCCCATGAAGCACAGCACGCCAGGCCTCCCTGTCCATCACCAACACCCAGAGTTCACTCAAACTCTTGTCCATCAGGTCAGTGATGCCATCCAGCCATCCCATCCTCTGTTGTCTCCTTTTCCTCCTTCTCCCAATCCCTCCCAGCATCAGGGTCTTTAGCCAACTCCAAATTTCCCCTTGCCAGGAGAAGGATCCCCCAAAGAGAGACTGTAGCCACCCGAGAACACTCCAACTTGTTCTTTGAGATTCTGTAGTATCTATGTTTTTCTTGAGTACTGTGAGACTTTCTTTACCTTAGCTTGAGGTATTTACCCGGGGGTCGGGGGTGGGGGGTCTCATTAAAGGTGGCTCGAGTCTTCTTCTTCAGGGAACAGGAGATCTCTTTCTTGTCTGTTTTGGAGTACAACTCCTGCCAAGCTGTGTTGGCCCTTTAGAGCTATCCTTAGAAATCTTATCCCCAGAAACTTAATTTTGAGGGTGATAGAATGGCACTCATTTGTAGTCCTGAATAGGTATCTGAGAACTCCCAGGGGCGTGTATTGAGCATCCTCTTCTTTTTTCTTCCATGGATTGACATGTGAGTAGTGAATCCAGGTATTGTGTCCTGATACCTTGACTGCTGTGGGGTTAGAAAGTCTTACAGGGTAGGGACTCTCCCATGTGTGCTGGAGTTGAGCCTTTGGGGACCCATCTTTCCAGACTTTAGTTAGGACTTTATTTTTAAATTTATTTTTTAAATTTTAATTGGAGGCTAATTACTTAACAATATTTTAGTGGTTTTTGTCATACATTGATATGAATCAGCTATGAGTGTACATGTGTTCCGCATTCTGACTCCCCTTCCACCTCTATCCCCATTCCATCCCTCAGGGCCATCCCAGTGCACCAGCCCTGAGCACCCTGTCTCATGCATCAAACCTGGGATACTTATCTATTTCACAAATGATGAAATAAATGTTTTAATGCTATCTAAAATCATCTCACCCTCACCTTCTTGCACAGAGTCCAAAAGTCTGTTCTTTACATCTGTGTCTCTTTTGCTGTCTTGCATATAGAATGATAGTTACCATCTTTCTAAATTTAATGTATATGTGTTAATATACTGTATTGATGATTTTCTTTCTGATTTACTTCAAACTCAGAATAATAGCTGTCTCTTATACACATCTTTCTCTTTTTTTTCTCTATGAAATATATTTCACTTTCTAACATACCTAATTTCTTCAGAGAACACTGCAGTGTTCTACCTAATATTCAGGTAGAGTAAGATACTCATTGCCTAGCAACTAGAAATTTTAGCTGCATATTGATTATGGTTTCAAATGTCATGAGAAATGCTTTGGTCGAAGCTAAGCCTAAATATAACATTCTCACTCAGCAATTAAACAATGTTCAATGGTATAGAAATTCAAAGGCAGGCAGGCTTTCTTCTATCTGGAACAATTCTGAGTGGCGTTCCTAACTCCAAAGCATTCTATACGATCGCCTGAGTCTCACGTGTGACCACTTACAGCGCTTCACATTACTGCTCTCCACAAGCATTCAACATTATATATTCTTCTAGAGGACTGTCCAACAAACTTCTGCATGAAACATTTTATCTTAGATTAGGAGATTTTTATATAAATATAGCTATGGAGTAGGTAAACCCATTTGTTTTCCCTTGACATTGTAAAGAAATTTACTATTCTTCTCGATTCATGTATGCAGCCAGAAACACTAGAATCTAACCTAGACCATCCAACAAGTAACCACTGAATGAGACAGGTTATCACAGCCAAATAAGTCAGAGATCAGTATCATCTGCAGTATCATCTACAAGTATGTTCATGATCATCAGCCTGCCACAACAGAAGGGCTCACGTATGGGTCACCATAGTGAATATATCTCACAAGAAGGGAGTGTGCTCTTGAGGTGGATAGGATACTTCCTACACAAAGCTACTTCCCCAAAATTGGGGAATAACAGCAATCAACCTAATATTTAGAAAAAAAAAAAAAACATAGAGTACGAGGCAAAATGGGAAACAGGTAAACATATTGCAAGAGAAGGAATAACACAAGACCACAAAAGAAAAACTAAATGGAGATAAGAAATCTACTACAGGAATGGTTCAAGGTAATAATCATAAATGTTACCCATCGTACTTGAGAGAATAGATGAACACATTTGCTTATCAAAGAATTAGAAAATATAAAAAGAAGAGCAAAATAAAGCTGAAGATTAAGATAAATAAAATTTAAAAAAAAAACAATGTGTTAGAAAGAATCCACAAAATGTTAAATGATACAGAGAAATAGATCAGTGAACGGGAAAACAAAGTGTTGGTGCAATGCATAATTTCCTCTGTTCTGTCTTGCTGCAGTAAAAAATTGAAGCAATGGGTGGACCAGTGTTACAGCTCAGTTTTATTTGACAAGCAAAGGGAAATACATTATCAAGGCATGAGGGTGAGCTGACCCAAAAGACATGAAGAGAAGAGAGAAAATCCTCGATTTTGGCTCCTCTTTTAATATGTCTTTTCTTCTTCTGTGCCTGCCCTGTGTAAATTGGGCTAGGCAGCAGGGTTGTTTGTTTTCACTTGAGGTTTTCAGTCCAGTCCTTGGACCATCCTTTGTTCTATTTCTGTGGATTTGTCCCTTCCTTTTCTTTTAGACACCGCAATTCTGGACTCCTTTTCCTATTCTAACTATCTAATATTCCCCCCTCAAGAGATGAGAAGCCCAATTATTTAGAAATAGGGGTGTTGAGGTCTCTCTGGCTACTACCTGCTGAATTGGGACAGAAAGGGGCATAGGGCCTGCCCCATTTGTTAGTCTCAAGCCTCAGAGTCTTTATAGCAGTGTCCATCTAAGGATGAGTGATATTTTCCATAGGTCAGGTATAGTTTTATATATTCCTGTTGAACTCGCACTGCATGTTGTAGCTTATTGACCTGCACAGAGACAAAATAGGTTAGACAATTGATAATGCATGGAACCATCATAAGTGGCATCAATATGGTGATAACAAGGATGAGTAGGGGCACTCAGTTCAGTTGCTAAGTCATGCGACCCCATGAAGCACAGCACGCCAGGCCTCCCTGTCCATCACCAACACCCAGAGTTCACTCAAACTCTTGTCCATCAGGTCAGTGATGCCATCCAGCCATCCCATCCTCTGTTGTCTCCTTTTCCTCCTTCTCCCAATCCCTCCCAGCATCAGGGTCTTTAGCCAACTCCAAATTTCCCCTTGCCAGGAGAAGGATCCCCCAAAGAGAGACTGTAGCCACCCGAGAACACTCCAACTTGTTCTTTGAGATTCTGTAGTATCTATGTTTTTCTTGAGTACTGTGAGACTTTCTTTACCTTAGCTTGAGGTATTTACCCGGGGGTCGGGGGTGGGGGGTCTCATTAAAGGTGGCTCGAGTCTTCTTCTTCAGGGAACAGGAGATCTCTTTCTTGTCTGTTTTGGAGTACAACTCCTGCCAAGCTGTGTTGGCCCTTTAGAGCTATCCTTAGAAATCTTATCCCCAGAAACTTAATTTTGAGGGTGATAGAATGGCACTCATTTGTAGTCCTGAATAGGTATCTGAGAACTCCCAGGGGCGTGTATTGAGCATCCTCTTCTTTTTTCTTCCATGGATTGACATGTGAGTAGTGAATCCAGGTATTGTGTCCTGATACCTTGACTGCTGTGGGGTTAGAAAGTCTTACAGGGTAGGGACTCTCCCATGTGTGCTGGAGTTGAGCCTTTGGGGACCCATCTTTCCAGACTTTAGTTAGGACTTTATTTTTAAATTTATTTTTTAAATTTTAATTGGAGGCTAATTACTTAACAATATTTTAGTGGTTTTTGTCATACATTGATATGAATCAGCTATGAGTGTACATGTGTTCCGCATTCTGACTCCCCTTCCACCTCTATCCCCATTCCATCCCTCAGGGCCATCCCAGTGCACCAGCCCTGAGCACCCTGTCTCATGCATCAAACCTGGGATACTTATCTATTTCACAAATGATGAAATAAATGTTTTAATGCTATCTAAAATCATCTCACCCTCACCTTCTTGCACAGAGTCCAAAAGTCTGTTCTTTACATCTGTGTCTCTTTTGCTGTCTTGCATATAGAATGATAGTTACCATCTTTCTAAATTTAATGTATATGTGTTAATATACTGTATTGATGATTTTCTTTCTGATTTACTTCAAACTCAGAATAATAGTCTCCAGTTTCATCCATCTCATTAGAACTGATTCAAATGCATTATTTTCAATAGCTGAGAAATATTCCATTGTGTATATGTACCACAGCTTTCTTATCCATTTGTCTGCCAGTGGACATGTAGATTGCTTCCATGTCTTGCTATTGCAAATAGTGCTGTGATGAACATTGAGGTACATGTGTTTCTTTAAATTATGGTGTACTCAGTGTGTATGGCCAGCAGTGGGATTGCTGGGTTGTATGACAGTTCTATTTCCAGTTTTTTTAAAGGAATCTCCACACTGTTCTTCATAGTGGCTGTATTAGTTTGCATTCCCATCAACAGTGTAAGAAGGTTCCCTTTTCTCCACACCGTCTCCAGTATTTATTGCTTGTAGACATTTTGACAGAAGCCATTCTGACTGGTTTGAGATGGTACCTCATTGTGGTTTGATTTGCATTTCTCTGATAATGAGTGATGTTGAGCAGTTTTTCATGTGTCTGTTGGCCATCTGCATGTCTTCTTTGGAGAAATGTCTGTTTAGTTCTTTGGTCCATTTTTTTGATTGGGTCATTTATTTTTTGGAATTGAGCTACATAAGCTACTTGTATATTTTTGAGATTAATTCATTGTCAGCTGCTTTGTTTGCTATTATTTCCTCTCATTCTGAAGGCTGTCTTTGAAAAAGTCTTTCAAGTTTAATTAGGTCCCATGAATTAGGTCCCATTTTTGCTTTTATTTCTATTACTCTGGGAGGTGGGTCATAGAGGATCCTACTGTGATTTATGTCAGAGTGTTTTGCCTATGTTTTCCTCTAGGAGTTTTAGTTTTTGGTCTTACATTTAGATCTCTAATACATTTTTAGTTTATTTTTGTGTTTACATTTTAGTTTATTTTTATTTAGTTTAGTTTTTTATGGTGTTAGGAAATGTTTTAATTTCATTCTTTTACAAGTGGTTGACCAGTTTTCCCAGCACAACTTGTTAAAGAGATTTTCTCCATTGTATATTTTTGCCTCCTTTGTCAAATGTAAGGTTCCCATAGGTGGGTAAATTTATCTCTGGGCTTTCTATTTTGCTCCTTTGATGTTTTTTTTTTTTCCTGTGTTTGTGCTAGTACCATACTGTCTTGATCACTGTAGCTGTGAAGTATAGCCTGAAGTCAGGCAGGCTGATTCCTCCAGTTCCATTCTTCTTTCTCAAGATGCTTTGGTGCTGGGGTCCAGCCCCGGTGGATCCAGAGTGATTTAAAGGTGAGACGGAGTCAGCGTCATTGGAAAAAACTTATATAATTACAGATATATAGAGAGATTAGAAATGAATAGTGTAGTAGGAAATATTAGTGGAGATAAAGAGGCTAAATAACTTGGTTTGTGTGGACTGCCGATCACCACCTATGTAGGCCGCAGGCATCTTCCCATTCTCCCAAAGGAGAGGAGGCACTGAGGCCTCTCTGGTCTGATCTTTGAAGTCCAGGCATAATTAGTAGGCTTGGTGAGTACTCACACTCCAAATGGGAATTCAGCCAGAAAAACGGGGAGCAAGAAAGAAACACATGGGGGAATCAGTCTTTCCAGGAACTGATTCGAATTTTTTATTTTTAGGTTTGCGTATATACATTTTGTTACACATAGGGATGAATACAAAGTCACGTGGGGGTCAGCAGTCCTGACCTTTATCAAAATCAGGTGCTTTACTTAAAAAAAAAAAAAAAAAGTCTTAGGGGTTTTACATCATCTTCTGGCCATGAGGCCTGCTGACATTTATGACACTTTATTTCTGATAACCAAAAAGATTATTTTTTCCAAGGGTGTTTTTTCTTAAACCAGGCACCACCCTCCAAATAAGTTGCATTCCTATAGGGTGAGGGTGTAGTGAGTTACAATTAAGAAAGAAATTTATTTAACCCAAGGTTAACGTGATCAACCTTACAGGTTAATACTTATTTCTCTTATATGCTAGTTATATTAATTATAACTGCAGGGAATACGGAGGTTTAGCAGTAAACATCAGCCCAACAAATTAAAAACCTTTCACCAATGTTCCCCTTAAGATCTATTTAGTCTTAAGATAGTGATAAAGTTACATTTTTACACAGCAAGGACACAGTGATTTATAACAAAGTACAGTGATCTATAACAAAAGAGAAAATTCCTTAACTCAAAAAATCTAGTATTGCTAACCTTAAAAACTACTATATTTCCTTTTCTATATTCCCAATACATTGATCAATATATTCCCAGGTGCCTAAGGGTATGGAGGCCTAGTGGCAATCATTGACTCAACAATGAGAAAAGCCCTACGCTAATTAAGACTCTCTAAATACTCCAAAACTCTCTGTACTGTTTATGGCTGAGAGGTAGTAAATAATCATGTGCTAGTGGCAGGAGTATGGATAATCCTGTCACACAAGCTAGTTTGCCAGCAGAGAGGTTTGACCTGAGAAACCCTTTTCCCACTCAGGGCAGGGAATTAGCAGCGATTATTGGCACAACAAATGAAAAACCTTTCGCCAGTATAATTCCTAACCAACCCACTATACTAATAATTTCTAACTTCCCAAAAGAATTTGCCTTTAGTAGGTCTAAAACATCTCATGCCTCTCAGGGTCGGGAGGCTATAAATAATCACATGTGGCAGGACAAACCTATACAGGCAGGCTAGATAAACTTCTGAGGAGTTCATAAGTTGAAACACTCTTGTCATGCCCAGGAATTTTTATTGACATGGTGCTGCACGTTTATTCCTTCTCTGAGAGACCTGGTGGGGAATAGCCCCCCATAAAGTCAGAAGTGTAGGTGAAAAAGTAGGTAGACTCTGGTTTTGGGGGTAGATGCTCGGGAAGAGGGGGTTTCCTGAGGCTTGATCATGCCTTTGCGTATGCCAAGCCTCCTTCCTCCACCCTTTGCAATGGGTGGAGTTCCTCACACTGGCTCCCGGCACTTTGGCTACTCGAGTTTTTTTTATATTTCCATACAAATTGTGAAATTATTTGTTTTACTTTTCTGGAAAATACTGTTGGTAGCTTGATAAGGATTTCATTGAATCTATAGATTGCTTTGGGTAGTATACTCGTTTTCATTATATTGATTCTTCCTATCCATGAACACAGTATAGTCTCTATCTATTTGTGCCATATTTTATTTCTTTAATCAGTGTTTTATAGTTTTCTATATACAGGCCTTTTGTATCTTTAGGTAGATTTCTTCCTAAGCATTTTATTCTTTTCATTTCAGTGATGAATGGAATTATTTCCTTAATTTCTCTTTCTGTTTTCTCATTATTAGTGCATAGGAATGCAAGGGATTCCTATGTGTTGATTTTATATCCTGCAACTTTACTATATTCATTGATTAGCTCTATTAATTAATAGCAGCCAACATATAGTGATGGCTCTTTAGAATCATTTAGGTCCTGCTTAACACCCCATAAGTGTATGTCTTTTGGAATTTCCCAATGGCCATCATATAAAACCAGAGGGACTAAGCCTCTGGATCTAGGAAGAGGTCATTGATGTAAACAAAATGTCTCCCATATAGCATCTCATAAAACCTAAGGCCAACCTGTTTTTTAGAGGCAATGCAGGTGTGAAGAAGAGCTATTACTAAAACCTCCTTCCATCCCAGGGAGGTCTCCTGAGTTATCTATTTTTTATTATTGATTTTAAGAATTGGTTGGCTCATTCTACTTTTCCTAAAGACTGAGGCCTCCAGGCACAATGGAGGTAATAAGTAATGTCCAATGCTTTAGAAACTACTTGGGTGACTTTAAAGGTAAATACTGGCCCATTGTAACTTTGTAAGACCAAATCTTGGAATGATTTCATGAAAAAAAAAAAAAAAACAGTACTTTAAAAATCACTTCCTCAGCCTTCTCAGTCTGGGTGGAAAAGCCTTCAATTCATCCTGTGAATGTATCTATCATGACTAATAGGTATTTATACCCTTGAGAAACTGACATCTGGGTGAAGTACATCTGCCAGTCTTCTCTGTGATAGGTCTTACATCATTGAATAGTCTGGGCCAGCTGCGGTCTTTAAGCTCCTTAGGTGTTGTTTAATTGGCAAGTGGGGCAAGAGACCATTTGTCTTATACTCATTTAGAGGACTTTTCCTCTGAAGGATCTTTCTAGCAATCTTTGGAGGGCCTTTTCCCCTAAATGTGTGGTGGCATGTGAGGAGTTAACCAACTTCCACTGGAGATTCCCAGGCAGAAAAAGGAGCCCCTCCTTTTGGAACTACCACATATGATCTTGTTGAAAGCTCTCACTTTTAGCTTTAAGAGTCTCACCTTCAGTATATGAAGGAATTTATGGCAAATTAGTCTGTGGGACTAAGGTGGCAACCCCTATTAGGTCATTGTTCTGTAATGCTGCTCTTTTATCTGCCTGATCAGCTGCTTGGTTCCCTCGTACCACTTTAATGTTGCCTTTTTCGTGTCCTTTGCAATGGGAGATTGAAACCTCAGCAGGTAGATAGACTGCCTCCAAGAGCCTAAGGATTTGATCACCATATTTGATTGGGGACACTCAGATGGTCAAGTCGCCTCTTTCTTTCCAAATAGCAGCATGTGCATGTAGCACTGGAAAGGTATACTTGGAGTCAGTGTAAAGGGCTACTCTTTTTCCTTTTACTATCTCTAAAGCTTAAGTCAGGGCTAGGAGCTCAGCTAATTGGGCTGAAGCACCTGGTGGCAAAGGTTTAGCCTCTATGGTGTCAAAATTGGAGACTACTGCATATCTGGCTCTTCTTTTTCCATCAAAGACAAAGCTGATTCCATCGGTGTACCAGATTTCCTCAGGATTAATCAGAGGGTCTTCTGATAATCCCTCTCGCAATTTTGTCCAGGGGTTCAAAGTTTGTAGGGAAGAGTGAAAGGGGAGAGAGTCTTCAGGGATAGGTAGAAGGGTAGCTGGGTTAAAAAGTTCACAAGAGGATATAGCCATGCCTGCATTTTCCATCAGCACTACTTGATATCTGACAATTCTTTGATCAGAAATCCATAAATGCCCTCTCCCATTCAGGAGTTGTTTCACTTGGTGGCTGGTAAAAATAGCTAGTTTGTCTCCAAGAGAGAGTCAAAGCATCTTCAATCAGTACTGCAGTAGCTGCAAGCTTTCAAAGGCAAGGAAAATTATCTTTTCAAACAGGGAGTAGAACACTCAGGGACCACCAGAAACTGGTGGGAAAATATCTGTCTATCTCAGTAACAAAGTACTCAGGTGAATCTTTTTGTAATTGTTTTTCCTGTAGCACCCACAATAGTACAGATTTGGAAGGAAAAGTCTCTGGAGTGAGAGATTAGAAGAGAGTAGCCAGCCCCTGCTTCAACCTAGAAATTCTTAGACCTACCTGCCACATCCAGATGCAGCCTTGGCTCCAGCCCCATGATTGTTATCTGTGGCAGGTGGGCTGAATGGTGCGGGCCGCTCTAGTCCTATTGAGCCACTGTGAGGAAAGGTTTGGCACTTGACCTTGAGGCCCTCTGGTCCTGAGGTCAGAGTGCTGCCCAATGTCCCAATTGGTGGCATTTATATAGAGCTGTTTTAGGAGACTTGTCATAGTTTGGACACTCTTTGGCCCCAAAGAGTCTTATATCCAGCCTGTCTACAGATTAGGTATTTGCCTCCTGCCTTGTCCTTCAAGAACTCGGGGTTTGCCACAGCGCTTCCCTGGAGGGTGGCCAGATCTGGCCATGCCTTTTATCTTTCCTTTACTTCCTACCTGGGCCTTGGCTTCCCTCTTCTGTTCTCTGTTATAAAAGGTATCAGTGGCTGTCTGCACCATTTCATCTAAAGAGACAGCAGAGTCCTGCTTCTGTAGCTGTGGTAACTTTATCCTAATGTCTGATGAACATTGGGACATAAATTTGTCCTTTAAAATAACCTACCACTTGTAAGAGTCTAAGTTCAGATTGGTAAACTTTGGAGGACCTCTTTTATCCTTTCCAGAAAGGTAATGGAGTTATCATTGGACTCCTGAGTTATTGGTGAGACTGGACACAGTCCCACAGCTAATAGGCTTCCTTCTACTTTCAAGGGTGGACTTCCTTAGGGGTGAGTCTTTCTGAAGCTTATCCTATCCAGTACTGTCACAATTTGAGAGCCATGGGTCAGGGTGCAGATTCACAGACAGGCTGAAGCATGAGAGTCTGCTAGAGATCAAATCCCCAGTCAGGTCAAGGCAGTTTTGCCTCCCAAGAATTGGGTCCCTGGCAAGTTAAGGCATGTTGACCTCCTGGGATCCCTGGACTTGTGGATCCCTAAGCAGGTTGAGGTGTGACAACCTTCTGAGGACAAGACCTCTAGGCAGGTCAAGGCAAGTCTACCTCTTGGGACCCCCAGGCTGGAGGTGGGCATCCCCATGGTCTCCAGCATGACAAATGCTAGATAGGATTAAGGTGCTATAATCTTAACTCATTGCTGGTTTGCCCACTGCAGATGGGGGTAGATATTATGATGTAAAGCAATCTGAGCCTGTACCCTGAGACAGGGAACCTAGTGAAATAGCCATAAGCCTTATCCTCTTATTGCAATGAGGGAATTCAAGTCACTTATTTGCTCCCCTAGTCATCCATAAGAGTAGTTTAGGATGTCTCCAGTGGTAAGCATTTCATTGTCATAGACCCACTTTAGGGAATAACAGAAGTAATGACAAAGGAGTGGGCTATCTGGTTTTGTTAAGGGCATTAATATTATTTTAATAATAAGCGGAGTGTTAGTGATGTTGCCTACGTGGGGGCAGTGTCCTGGTTGTAGGAGTTAGGAAGTAGCTTCAGAACAAATTGATCAGAGGCAACAGACAAGATGTTTCATAGAAACGGAGTTGAGGTTTGATCCAGGGTTATATTTGTAACTTTAGGATAACAGTGGCAAGGTTTGGGCCCAAACAGCCTGCAGGGAAAACTCCCAAAGTGGCAAATATTATCTCTGGAAGCCCAATTGCCCTTGAAGGGATACCACCAAGAGATGGATTTCTAGCAGGCATTGTGTGCTTCTCACCCACTCTAGCAGGTTCACTGAGAGGTGCTGTTCTTGCACATGTTGTAGGAACCGTGGAAGATGAAGGCCTGAATATCTAGAGGGATTAGATATTATACAGTATTTCCTTCCCAAAGGCTACTATTATCTGGTTATCCCTCCAGCAGCTTATAGAGGCAACATTTTGGGCCCAGACGGGGCTCAGGAGAAGAGCATGAAACAGGAGGGAAGTGGGCAGGGAATAACTTTTGAAAGAATGACAAAACCCAAGGGCATAACCTAAACTGATTAAAATCAAATGGGTCCAAGATGAAAAGTCAAATTCAACTAAACTTTGATCCTCAATCTGCAAGCAAATTAACACAACCAGAAGTGCTAGGACTGTCCCAAGGCACTGGCAAGAGCCTGAGGAGTGGGTCAGTTCAGTTCAGTTCAGTCGCTCAATCGTGTCTGACTCTTTGCGACCCCATGAATTGCAGCACGCCTGGCCTCCCTGTCTATCACCAACTCCCGGAGTTCACTCAGACTCGCGTCCATCGAGTCAGTGATGCCATCCAGCCATCTCACCCTTGGTGGTGCCCTTCTCCTCCTGCCCCCAATTTCTTGCAGCATCAGAGTCTTTTCCAATGACTCACCTCTTCACATGAGGTGGCCAAAGTACTGGAGCTTCAGCTTTAGTATCATTTCTTCCAAAGAAATCCCAGGGTTGATCTTCTTCAGAATGGACTTGTTGGATCTCTTTGTAGTCCAAGACTCTTGCACTCAAGAGTCTTTTCTTGCACCACAGTTCAAAAGCATCAATTCTTCGGTGCTCAGCCTTCTTCACAGTTGAACTCTCACATCCATAAATTAACACTGGAAAAACCATAGCCTTGACTAGACGGACCTTAGTCGACAAAGTAATGTCTCTGCTTTTGAATATGCTATCTAGGTTGGTCATAACTTTTCTTCCAAGGAGTAAGCATCTTTTAATTTCATGGCTGCAATCACTATCTGCACTGATTTTGGAGCCCCCCAAAATAAAGTCTGACACTGTTTCCATTGTTTCTCCATCTATTTCGCATGGAGTGATGGGACCAGATGCCATGATCTTCGTTTTCTGAATGTTGAACTTTAAGCCAACTTTTTCACTCTCTTCTTTCACTTTAATCCAGAGGCAGTTTAGTTCCTCTTCACTTTCTGCCATAAGGGTGGTGTCATCTGCATATCTGATGTTATTGATATTTTTCCTGACAATCTTGATTTCAGCTTGTGTGTCTTCCAGCCCAGCATTTCTCATGATGTACTCAGTATTTAAGATAAATAAGCAGGGTGACAATATACAGCCTTGACATACTCCTTTTCCAATTTGGAACTAGTCTGTTGTTCCATGTCCAGTTCTAACTATTGCTTCCTGACCTACATATAGGTTTCTCAAAAGGCAGATCAGGTGGTCTGGTATTCCCATCTCTTTCAGAATTTTCCACAGTTTTTTGTGATCCACACAGTCAAAGGCTTTGGCATAGTCAATAAAGCAGAAATAGATGTTTTTCTGGAACCCTCTGCTTTTTTGATGATCCAGCGGATGTTGGCAATTTGGTGTCTGGTTCCACTGCCTTTTCTAAAAACAGCTTGAACATCAGAAAGTTCACGGTTCACGTATTGCTGAAGCCTGGTTTGGAGAATTTTGAGCATTAGTTTACTAGCATGTGAGATGAGCACAATTGTGCGGTAGTTTGAGCGTTCTTTGGCATTGCCTTTCTTTGGGATTGGAATGAAAGCTGAAATTTTCCAGTCCTGTGGCCACTGCTGAGTTTTCCAAATTTGCTGGCATATTGAGTGAAGCATTTTCACAGCATCATCTTTCAGGATTTGAAATAGCTTTACTGGAATTACATCACCTCCACAAGCTTTGTTATGAGTGATGCTTTCTAAGGCCCACTTGACTTCACATTCCAAGATGTCTGCCTCTAGATGAGTGATCACATCATTGTGATTATTCGGGTCATGAAGATACTTTTTGTACAGTTTTTCTGTGTATTCTTGCCACCTCTTCTTAGTATCTTCTGCTTCTGTTAGGTCCATACCATTTCTGTCCTTTATGGAGCCCATCTTTGCATGAAACGTTCCCTTGGTATCTCTAATTTTTTTGAAGAGATTTCTAGTCTTTTCCATTCTGTTGTTTTCCTCTATTTCTTTGCACTGATTGCTGAAGAAGTCTTTCTTATCTCTTCTTGCTATTCTTTTGAACTCTACATTCAGATGCTTATATCTTTCCTTTCTCCTTGGCTTTTCACTTCTCTTATTTTCATAGCTATTTGGAAGGCTTCCTCAGACAGCCATTTTGCTTTTTTGCCTTTATTTTCCATGGGGATTTTCTTGAACCCTGTCTCCTGTACAGTGTCACAAACCTCATTCCATAGTTCATCAAGCACTCTATCTATTAGATCTCAGCCCTTAAATATATTTCTCACTTCCACTGTATAATCATAAAGGATTTGATTTAGGTCATACCTGAATGGCCGAGTGGTTTTTCCCACTTTCTTCAATTTGAGTCTGAATTTGGTAATAAGGAGTTCATGATCTGAATCACAGTCAGCTCTTGGTCTTGTTTTTGTTGACTGTATAGAGCTTCTCCATCTTTGGCTGCAAAAAATATAATCAATCTGATTTCGGTTTTGACCATCTGGTGATGCCCATGTGTAGAGTCTTCTCTTGTGTTGTTGGAAAGGGTGTTTGCTATTACCAGTGCATTCTCTTGGCAAAACTCTATTAGTCTTTGCCCTGCTTCATTCCATATCCTGAGGCCAAATTTGCCTGTTACCCTAGGTGTTTCTTGACTTCTTACTTTTGCACTCCAGTCCCCTATAATGAAAAGGACATCTTTTTTTGGGTGCTAGTTCAAAAAGGTCTTGTAGGTCTTTGTAAAATCATTCAACTTCAGCTTTTACAGCATTACTGGTTGGGGCATAGACTTGGATTACTGTGATACTGAATGATTTGCCTTGGAAAATAACTGAGGTCATTCTGCCATTTATGAGACTGTATCCAAGTACTGCATTTTGGACTCTTCTGTTGACCATGATGGCTACTCCATTTCTTCTGAGGGATTCCTGCCTGCAGCAGTAGATATAATGGTCATCTCAGTTAAATTCACCCATTCCAGTCCATTTTAGTTCACTGATTCCTAGAATGACCACGTTTACTCTTGCCATCTCCTGTTTGACCACTTTCTATTTGCC
The DNA here is from genome assembly GCA_006410735.1 of Raphicerus campestris. Taxonomy (NCBI): domain Eukaryota; kingdom Metazoa; phylum Chordata; class Mammalia; order Artiodactyla; family Bovidae; genus Raphicerus; species Raphicerus campestris. The sequence continues at coordinate 17,008 of SJYW01013948.1, read as the reverse complement.
TTGATTCATGGACCTGACCTTCCAGGTTCCTATGCAATATTGTTCTTTACAGCATCAGACCTTGCTTCTATCACCAGTCACAGCCACAACTGGGTATTGTTTTTGCTTTGGCTCCATCCCTTCATTCTTTCTGGAGTTATTTCTCCACTGACCTCCAGTAGCATGTTGGGCGCCTACTTCAGTATTCTTGCCTTGAGAACCCCATGAACAGTATGAAAATGCAAAATGATAGGATACTGAAAGAGGTACTCCCCAGGTCAGTAAGTGCCCAACATGCTACTGGAGGAGTGGGTAGTTCCCCAATTGTTGAATTATTCTCCCACTCATTAGAATATAAAATCACCTAGCTCCTAAAAATTAACCAAACTACATTCCACGACCACTGTACATGCCCTCTGTGATGGCCCACACTCTTGGAGTGTGCTTCTCTCTCAATCCAAACAAATCTATCTCTTACCTATTGCTGTGTCTCTCAATGAATGCTTTGCAATGATATATCAAGAGCCTGAGTTTCATTAGGTCCTCAAACTAGGTACCATGGGATTTGGCTGGACTCAAGTCCTGGGAGAGAGGAACTAAAGGTTGGGAAGAAAAAGCAGTGAGAAAAACGTGCTGAGGAATCCCCTTTATAACCTGTCAGAATATCTGCTAATACCAGACCTGTACTCACAGTTCTCATGTCTGATACTTGGCATAAATAATATTAAGGACAAAAGACTCCCCATTCCTTGGGCACAGTTCCTAAGTAGTCCCTACCTGAGTCCCTAAATTGCACTCACTTCCACTCACCTATTCACAGAGGGGTCCACTCACCTATTCACAGAGGGGATTGAGGAAACAAGAAACAAGAAATTGTAAAGGAATTAAGGTTTTGTTAGTCATATGTCCTTCCAGTCATAGGATCGAGGACCTACTTCCTACCTTAACCAGAGGTCTTCTGGAATTTGTAACTGAGCCACATGAGCTTTCAGCAGTTTGTTTTAGTTGTCCTGGTTTCCAACATGCTGGGCTTCTTGTCACTTCCACTGTGTTGGGTTTTCTTCACATTCTGCTTCCACCATGGGAGCTTTCACCAACTTTAACTTCTACTGTGCTTGGCCAGTACCTCGTGGGGGCTGAGCCTATGTTGTTTCAGCCAGGTTACATCTGAAAAATGACACCATATATGTCAGGAAAGTGTGTTATTTCTTCAGTTCTGTCTCACCACAGCAAAAATTTGAAGTGATGGACAGACTAGGGTTACAGCTCAGTTTTATTTGGCAAGCAAGGAAAAATACATCTTATAGTCGTGAGAGCAGGCCAACCCAACAATGCAAAGAAAAGAAAGAAAGCAAGAAAAAAGTTCAATTTTCATTCTTCATTTTATATGCTTTTTATCCTCCCTTGAGCCTGCCATATGCAAATTTGGCTAGCCAGGAGAACAGTTTGTTTCATGGGAGGCCCTCACTTTGGTCTTTGGACCTTCCTTTGTTCTATTTTTGTGGGCTTTATCCTTCTTTGTCTTTTAGCCATCACCATTCTGGAATCCTTTTCCTATTCTAACTACTGAACAAAATAATAGATTTACTTAAGCTGTACAGGAAAAAAAGAAAAGGAAAAAGAATAATTTTTAAAATGAGGCTATTTTAAGAGACTTCTGAGATAATGTCAGTCATACAGATATTTGTACTAAAGGGTCCCAGAAGAAAAAGAAAAAAGAGAGATAAATAACCTATTTGAATAAATAACAGAAAAAATTCCAAATCTGAGAAGAGAAACAGATATCCTATCCAGGTCTAGAGAGCACAGAGTTCCAAAGAAGATAAACTCAAAGAGGCCCAACCAAGATATTATAATTAATATGACAAAATGTTTAAAAATATACTTGATAAAATTAAAGATAAACATTAAACACAACAAGGGAAAAGCAAATAATTTTATGCAAGGGAAACACATAAAACTTTTTGATGACTTTTCAACCTAAATTTTGCAGGTGAGTAGTGAGTAGCCTGATATATTTAAAGTGATGAAGGAAAAAAACAAAACAAAACAAAAACCTACAACCAGGCTTACTCTACCTGGAATGCTGATATCACTCATATTCGAAGGACAGAAAAAATTTTACAGACAAATAAAACCTAAAAGTGTTTAGCACCACTAAATTGGATTTATGAGAAATGTTAAAAGGGCTTCTCTAAGCCGAAAAGACCACAACTAGAAATATTAAAATTATGAAAGAAAAACGTAACTGGTAAAGGGAAATATACAGTAAACGTAGCAGACCAATTGTTTATATAAAATTACTAAGGAAGCTTAAAGACAAAAGAAATATCATCATCAATATATACAGAAACCTTGTGGTAACCACAAACCATAAATCTACAATAGATGTACACACAATAAGAACAAGGAGTCCAGACATAATGCTAAGGTCATTTTCAAATCACAAATATTTCAAATCATGAAGAAAGTTATCAAAAGAAGACAAGCCGGAAGCAAACAAAACAAAACACACACACACACACACACACACACACACACACACACACACACACACACAACTAAAAACAACTACAACATAATGACAAAATGGCTATAGGTTAATAATTAATGAATACTTTATAAATGGATTGAATGTTTTAATCTAAAAACATAGAGTTGCTGAATGAATACAAAAATAAAAATCATATTTATGCTGCTTCCAAGAGGCTCAGTTCAGATATAAAGAAACAGGGAACTGAATTGAGGAGGTGAGAAAAGCCTTGCTTATGCAGATAGAAAGACAAAGAGTAGTGTGATAGTAACAATCATATCAGACAAAATAGACTTTAAAACAAGGGCTGCAATGAATGAAAAGGAAGATCATTACATAATGACAAGGGACTAAATTAAGAAGATATAATGATTGAAAAGATTTGACAGTTGTAAAGATATATGCCTGCAGTATAAGAGGAATCTTTTCCAATAGCTCAGCAGATAAAGAATCTACCTCTAATGCAGGAGATGCAGCAGACAGGGGTTCAGTTCCTGGTGAAAGGTTGTTGTTGAATTACGCAAAGATGCTAGGATTCTTGGCCCCCGGAAGAGAAGAATTCAATCTGGGGCCAGAGACAAGGCTTGATCATTCAGAGCTTTTGTGTAATAAAGTTTTATTAAAGTATAAAGGAGATAGAGAAAGCTTCTGACATAGGCATCAGAAGGGGGCAGAATGAGTACTCCCCTGCTAGTCTTCAGCTGGATGTTATATAGTCATTAGCAGTCTGTTAATGAAAGAAAGGAATGTCTTAAAACTAAGAATGGCACTAGGTCCCTCACCCATAAGATGCATTTTGGGATAATCTTGGCACCAAATGGTTCATGGTTAATCACCATAAAATTATTAACTTGAATCTTGAAGAAGGTCAGATCATCATACGAATAGTTTCGTTTACATAGATTAGTGGAACAATATCTGAGTATAACATACTGGGTTGTCAAGTAGGTTCTGAACAAACAGGGGGAACCAACTTGAAGACAGAGTTTGAGGTAAATGAATAGTATATTATCATAGCTTAAGACAAGCATTTCCATAAGAAAAAGTCATTGATTATCTCTAGGTCTGAGAATCGTTAACTTCAGGTGAAACCAGGTGTCATTATGGCAACACAGTATTTTAAGAGAAACCTCCTTTTAAATTTGTATAGAGAAGGAAAAAATATTGCTAGTTTGTTTCCTCCTGCCTCTTAAGAGAGATAAAAATGTCTGACACTTGCAGACTATTTCCTTCGCTTGGAGACCCCTGGGCTTCCTGCCTGTTACCCTCTCATCCCCGCCTTTTCTTTTAGGAGAATTTTGTTGCCTAGGGAAAAGAAGGGAGAAGTCAATGGCACCTCACTGCAGTACTCTTGCCTGGAAAATTTCATGGGCGGAGGAGCCTGATGGGCTGCCATGTCCATGGGGTCGCTAAGAGTCGGACATGACTGAGCGACTTCACTTTCACTTTTCACTTTCATGCATTGGAGAAGGAAATGGCAACCCACTCCAGTGTTCTTGCCTAGAGAATCCCAGGGATGGAGGAGCCTGGTGGGCTGCCGTCTCTGGGGTTGCACAGAATCGGACACGACTGAAGTGACTTAGCAGCAGCAGCAGGGAAAAGGGACGTCATTCCCATTCCATAACTGCTTCCAAGCTGAGAAGCGGTGTTGTCCCTAAATTGGTAAGGCAACATATTCTCCTAATCCTCATATTGAGGATATCTGATCCAGGGGCCCCAAACAGTAGTGGGAGGAAGCTTCAGCAGTAGCAAGAGTTTGCACAACTATTTGTAACTTAAAAGCTTTCATGCGGCTAGAAACAAATTCAGTTATGCACTTACAGATGCAGGGAGCAAACAGCAAAAACAAAACAATCAGAATTATTGTAATTAAGATAGTTGTCCACCATGGGGAACTAGTTAGTGTCTCCCAAAGTGAGGCAATTGAGGCTTCAGGAGTATCCATGGCCCCAATCAACTTGTTCTTGTATTTAGTAAGTGAGTAACATTCGTGCTCGTATCAGGTATGTATGTACAGCACTGGGTATGATTAATAGCACACGTTCCTCCTTCCACAGCTGTCAGATTATCTAAAGCCAATCTGTTTTGTAAAACCACCTTTCTAATTGGTGCTTGTTCAGCATTCAGAGCTGAAATAACCTTTGAGAATCTCGTAATGCCTCTTGAGTAAAATTAGTCAAAGCATCCACTCATAGTATAACATCTGTAGTTCCCAAAGAAGGAACAAACACTGCAGCCAAATAGTCATACCAGTGAAATACGGAACTTGCCCACCAAGTTTTAAGGTGGGGTAAATAAGCAGGTTTTCTGGAAGCTCTGAAAATATAAAGCTGTGTGTAAAGGCTAGACCCAGGGTGCATCTCCTTATCCAACCAGGGGGAAGCCATGCCCAAAGGTATGAGCCACATATCCAGTAAGTCCCGTTTAAAGCAAGCCAGTGTTACTGAGATATCCCGTCCAAATTAGTGCATGGCCAAACAAAGCGAGGACCTGAACTGGGGTTGGAAAACACAAGAATGATTACATTGCATATTTCCTGAAGCAAAAATCCTAGTTGTTTCCCATCATTGTAATTAAATTGTTGGCTGACTTTTAAGGATGGCTCTGTTTGTTCCCAGCATATAGGGGCAGTAAACGTCCTTTTTGCAGGAGTTAGCCATATAACCTCATCCCATATTTGATATAGGTAAAAAACCATTAGATTTAGACCTATTTGCCTTATGTGTAGCAAAATAGTCATT
>SJYW01013938.1:0-14414 GCA_006410735.1 Raphicerus campestris | reverse complement strand
GAGGGGAAGAAAAGCACTGGATATGCCCTGGTTCTCATTGTGAGCAGCTGAGTGTGGGTGGTGGGGCCAAATAGTGCCGCGGTACAGCGTAGTCTTCACTTGTTCAAATGGAAACTGCCCTTGGACAGTAAGTGGTCGGCTATCAGGTAGATGAACCAGATCTCCAGGCTGTAGGTGCAAGACACAGATGTGGGGGTCATGATCCATGGATAGTATTTACGTTGTGTCATTGGAGGAAACCAGAGTGAATTGCTAGAGGAGAGGGGGTGCTTAGGAGCAAGCCCCGGGGTCCCCAGTGCTGGGGTTCTGCAGTCTGCAGAGGTGCACCCTCAGGTGAGAGGAACAGGTCGTGGCCTGAATTGTGAACTGCTGAGACTCCGTTAAGCAGAGCTCCCATCCGACCAGATTAGTCCTGTTCAGGCTGTCCTGTGCCAGGAAACAGTGTCCTTCTGAAAACATGGCTCCTGGGCATCTGTGTTTGTCAGATGAACTGCTTCAAGAACAGCGAGCCGACATGGACCAGTTCAGCTCCTCCTTCTCAGAAACCCCCGTGGACATGCGGGTGAGCTCGGAAGAGAGCGACGAGATCCCGCCGTTCCACTCCCTCCATCCCTTCCCATCCGTGCCTGAGAACGAAGGTGCGTATGCGCAACAGGCCAGCCCAGCAGCAGGACTAAGGGCAGGGAGAGAGGGACACGGTTAGCAAATGGAAGTCAGATGAAGGGAGGGGTGGGGGTGTGGGGGCTGTGTTCCCTGTGCGGCCCGGGCAGGCGAGGGGATGGGGTCCACCAAGCACCTTCCGAGTGGGGCGCCTTCAGAACCTCGGAAGTTTGTGGTGTTTCTCCCTTGTATAGACCAAAGCCTAAAGCCCTCTCTTTGTCCGTGGCCACCAGCTGCATCCAGCATGTGAGGCCTGGATGTGGAGGCCCCATTGCAGCTTAAATAGTGCTCTGCGTCCTAGGCTGTCGTTGGCTTTTCCTCGCGGTCTTGGGAAATAGGTGATAGGAGGCTCCCTGCTGCTTCCCAGGTCTGCAGTGTGCTCTCAGAGCCATGAGTCTGTACCAGAAATAAACAGGCTGCTGGTCCCAGGCCCTGAGGCCAGGGTGTGCAGTCAGCTTCCATTTATTTGTCTGCTGCTGTCACGGCCGATGGCGGTGATGATAAAAACAGTGGCCACCACTGTCCGGGCCTCCACACACTCCAGCCTCTGTATGTGGATGCTTTCCTGTATATTGTCTTCTCCAAAATAACGCTCTCAGGAAGGGACTGGGAGTATTCCTGTTTGGGTATCCAGGGTTTAAAGAGGGTCAGTGTCTGCCTGGGGTCACATAGCTCATAGGTGGGAAGGAAGGACTGGAGCCTGAGATGAGGCAGTCCTGAGTCCTGGGCCCGGATCCCGTGATGCCACCACAGAGGCCCAAGAAAGAGGGCATCCAGTTCGGCCTCCAGACCCCAACACAAGTGTCTTTCTTCTAAACCAACTGTCAGAGGTGCCAACTCAGAACAGCTCAGCCTCTGATAGTACAAGAGAATCCGAGGAAGGAGCTGGACAAAGAGGTGCCACCTCCCTCTCCCTCCCCAGCTGTTCCCTCACAGACCCCCACCCTTGCAGGGCTGCGAGGGTCCCTGCTTCATAGCTTGTTACTGGCGGGGGCATCTTAGATATTTGTGAACTAGGACCTTGTCTCCTTGGAAAACGATGATGAGGAATAACTTGTGTTTCTGTTACTTTCTCAGGAAGATAACTTGGGGCTAAGCTAAATGATTTAGAAAACTCACAGAAGCCCTCCCAAGAGACCCAAGACCGCCTGCCTTTTTCCCCTCCCTTCCAGTCTTGCTGTAGCTCTCACGATGCTGTTTGCTTATGGGGAAGTGCAGGCCCCTTTTGTAAGGAAGCATGATTTTCGTTTATGTTACAGAGAAGGTCTAAGGTAGGAATTTTGAAAGAAGGCGTTTTTTTTCCTTAATCTCCTCTTGTGCTGTTCTGTTTTTGTTGCTTTCCTTTCTGCTAGACTCTCAGCCGGAGTTGTACCACCCAATGAAGAAAGGTTGGTTTGTCATAGATGTTCCCTCTAAGGCCTTCATTCCCTTCATTTGCCCAGAAGTTTCATGCTCTGCTTCATCCCATCATTAACTTCTTCCACCTCATCCCTTCAGATGTGGCTGTGAGGGGAGCCAGTGCAGCCAGACCTCCGGCACCTGAATGCTGAGCAACCAAAGCAGATTCTTCATAAACCCTTTTAATCTGGGTGGACTTTAATAAAAGTATATCCAGTTTAAACGGGTTGGATGCCAGTTGCTGGCATAAGTAAAAACACACTTGTGGCCAGGTGGAGAGTCATTTTATTTTACCTCTCTTTCTCTGCCGCTCCCACTTACATCTTTGCCCTTTCTTCTTAGCTGTCCCTTGCTTTTTGTCCATGCCCAGGTGTCTCTGTTTGCAGCTGTCTCATGTCCCCTGAGATGTAGCATCCCTTAGGACATAGTAGAAGCTGATGGATGAAACAGGTTGAGACAAGTGAACTCCTGATGTAACACGTGTCCAGTTTTCAAAGTTAACTCGTGTGGGCACAGGCTGCATGCTTGCAACCTTGATCCTGTGTAACCCACTGCACACACTGGAGGTAGCGGTCTTAACTTTCTTTTCTAGATAAGGCAGTTGAAGAAGCCTCAACTTCCATGAGTGAAGTCATGAGCTTAAGAAGTAGAGGAGCCAGAATTTGAACCTGGCTTCCTCAGTCTTCCGAGCCCACGGTGCTTATATTTCCTGGGATGCAGTGTGGCTGCGACATTTCTGGGTGGGTTGGTGGCCCAGGCTCCAGAGTCTCTGTGAACGAGGACACAGACGGACTGCTGTGTGCTGGGCCCTGGCTGAAGGATTGGAGGTGGTATATGTGTTGTTTTTTCAGAATACAAGGGTGTGTGAGCTTGGTTTTATTCCCTTGGATGTTCCTCTCCGTTACTGGAGGACATTCTTCTGAGCAGCACGTGTGTTTAGATGAAGATGAATTTTCTAAAAGTCTAATTGGCTTTCACCTTTATGCTTCAGCTATATTATTCACTGGAATAGTTTAAATGTTAACTTTTGGTCTCTTAACGTCTCCTGATTATTCATTCTATATAACCAAAGTGGTTTTGGCCGGCATTTAAGAAACACATGTGTTGCACCACCAAAAAAAAAAAAGTGTTAGGATGGCCTGCGCACTGGCAGTAGGGCTTTAAGTCCATTGGTTCAGTGCCGCGTTTTTCAAATAGGATCCTGCTCTTGGGACCTTTGAAATTCTGACGAGAGAGAGAGGGATGGGAGGAGCAGTTTGAATTGATTGGGCTTGGTCATGAGCATCTGTACGCTGAAATGCAGCCTTACTATTTCATTGACGTTCTGAGGCTACAGAAGCCAGCCCTGCTTTAACTCGCCCTCGAATCAAGTTGTGAGACTCATAAAATGAAAGCTTTGGGGGGAAAAGCTGCCTGGTTTCTGGCTGCATTGTAAAGAGTGAAGTGTCAGCTGGCCGGGGGTTCAAAAGCTGCAGTGTAGTGACTGGAGGCTCTGGGTCCAGTCCATGTCTGGCTGAGCTGGAGAGCTTTGCCGTGGCCGGGCCTCTAGCAGCCCATGGACAGCAGAGCTTTGTAGATACCCATATCAGCATCTGACTCACCTGCCATGGTGGCCTTAGAATGCCAGCTGTGTTGCCAGGTTGACCTATTTGTAAAAGGTTCAGGTCACAGGCATCTATATAGCACTGTGTTTGTTACTATTAACAAGACCCTCAAAAGAAAGCTGGAAGTCACATGCTTCGGAGCGAAAACTAAAAGATTGCATCTCACTCTTCCTCTCGCTGTCGTTCGGAGTGCCACGCACAGGCAACGCTGGCTCAGACGATGTCTGACCTTGACAAGAGGACAGTTGACATTCTTGCTCTGTTTCTGGAGAGGTGCTGTCCAGCCTGGTGGTAGAATTCTCCCTGTGTAGGGAATGCCTCCTTCCTGTTCAGGGTGATGGTCTGATCCAGGCCTGGGAGGGTTACAGCGTATTGAGAGACAGAACAAGGCCAGTCATCACACACAGTGACTTTTAAGTACCATGACCTGGGAATGTCTCCCCAAAAGATCTGCAGCTTGAAGGACAGATGGGCAGGTACAAGGGAAGGGAGGGCATTTCAGCAGAAAGATGGTGCTCGAGGTGGGCGTGCAGGGTGACAGTTCTTCCATTCGGAACCCCGATGGCAAAGGAGCAAGTGGGGGTAATAAGTGCTTGGTGATATCACAGAGGGGTCGAGGTTTTTCGGTGCTGGAAGGCCTTTAGACCCAGTTTCTATTTGTAGTTCAAGCCACGTTCTCTCCTGAAGGCTTACACAGTGCACACCGCATCCTCTTCCTGTCCCACGACACCCATCAGTCCTGTGTCCCTCATCCCTGTGGAGTATGGCGCATCCTCCAGGATGGGAGGAAGTAGCACATGGAGAGCCGGGGGTGGGGGCATGCCCTGGGGGCTCCTGACCCTCAGGAGGGAGTCTGCCGCTTCTGTGAGGCGGGCATGAGCTCAGCCCACCTCGGGAGACAGCTGCGCTCTCTGCACGCAGGATCTGCACTGGGAGAGCAGGATGGAGGACTGATCGGGGCCGAGGAGAAAGTGATCAACAGCAAGAAGAAAGTGGATGAAAACATGGTGAGCCGCTTCTCCCTGCTCCGTCTCCAAGTTAACTTTGAGACTGATCGGACGCTCCCTCACTGGACCCTGACGTGTCCGTGCCCACAGGGGAGCACAGGGCGGGCTCCCACTGCCCCCGCAGTTGGGCTCTGTTCTTCGGCATCTGAACAGGGCTCGTCTCATAAGACGGAGCAATTCTTTCAGCAGTAGCTCATCTTTTGCTATACAGTGGAAAATAATATTTGCAACTGAGTGAGTGAAGTCACTCAGTCATGTCCAACTCTTTGCGACCCCGTGGACGGTAGCCTACCAGGCTCCTCTGTCCATGGGATTCTCCAGGCAAGAATACTGGAGTGCGTTGCCATTTCCTTCTCCAGGGGATCTTTCTAACCCAGGGATCGAACCCAGGTCTCCTGCATTGCAGGCAGACGCTTTAACCTCTGAGCCACCAGGGAAGCAACTAAGAGTATGAACAAATGTGAGAGGCTGTTTCTAATGAGTAGATTTAATAACTTGAAGTGGAATAGAGTCACATTTGGTTCTTAAGCTGCCTGAGGTGTATACCTCCTGCTGATTATTTTTCTAGCATGTTTTTCACTTAATGTTTCTAGATTATCCTTAACTGAGTTTGATATTTAAACATGGCTACTGGATAATCTGTCCTGAAATATCTCCACGATGGTCACTTAAAGGAAAAGGCAGGTGACAGCCCTTAAAAGGCCAAGTGCTGTCCAGGAATTTTGCACGCATACTTGCCCCTTCGTTAAGGGGTTTGGTGAGTGGACCTAGGCGAAAATGGCAAACTGTGGGTTACTGGTTGTCCATCCCGTGTCTGTTTCCCTCCACCAAATGCTATGTGGAGCAGCAAAGAAGTAGCTATCCATGTGCTAAACTTTGCCTCCCACTCATTTGGTGACATTTTCCCACTGTTCCAGGTCATTGATGAGACCCTGGACGTGAAGGAAATGATTTTTAACTCCGAGAGAGTTGGAGGCCTCGAGGAAGAACCGGTACGTGTTTTGCTCCAAAGCCTGAAAGCAGGTCTCAGGTCAGCCTTGGCTGTTTTCTCTCCCACCCTCTCAGTTCAGGGGGAAGACGTAGCAGCACCTGCTATCTAAAGTTAACAAGATCCCTCGTCCCCTATTTTCCTGTACTTTCAGATAAGAAAGATTAGCATCCCCATGAAGGGAAAGGAAGGGCTTCCCTGTTAGCTCAGTTGATAAAGAATCCACCTGCAATGCAAGAGACCCTGGTTCAATTCCTGGATCAGGAAGATCTGCTGGAGAAGGGATAGGCTACCCACTCCAATATTNTGTCCGTGCCCACAGGGGAGCACAGGGCGGGCTCCCACTGCCCCCGCAGTTGGGCTCTGTTCTTCGGCATCTGAACAGGGCTCGTCTCATAAGACGGAGCAATTCTTTCAGCAGTAGCTCATCTTTTGCTATACAGTGGAAAATAATATTTGCAACTAAGTGAGTGAGTGAAGTCACTCAGTCGTGTCCAACTCTTTGTGACCCTGTGGACGGTAGCCTACCAGGCTCCTCTGTCCATGGGATTCTCCAGGCAAGAAGAATACTGGAGTGGGTTGCCATTTCCTTCTCCAGGGGATCTTTCTAACCCAGGGATCGAACCCAGGTCTCCTGCATTGCAGGCAGACGCTTTAACCTCTGAGCCACCAGGGAAGCAACTAAGAGTATGAACAAATGTGAGAGGCTGTTTCTAATGAGTAGATTTAATAACTTGAAGTGGAATAGAGTCACATTTGGTTCTTAAGCTGCCTGAGGTGTATACCTCCTGCTGATTATTTTTCTAGCATGTTTTTCACTTAATGTTTCTAGATTATCCTTAACTGAGTTTGATATTTAAACATGGCTACTGGATAATCTGTCCTGAAATATCTCCACGATGGTCACTTAAAGGAAAAGGCAGGTGACAGCCCTTAAAAGGCCAAGTGCTGTCCAGGAATTTTGCACGCATACTTGCCCCTTCGTTAAGGGGTTTGGTGAGTGGACCTAGGCGAAAATGGCAAACTGTGGGTTACTGGTTGTCCATCCCGTGTCTGTTTCCCTCCACCAAATGCTATGTGGAGCAGCAAAGAAGTAGCTATCCATGTGCTAAACTTTGCCTCCCACTCATTTGGTGACATTTTCCCACTGTTCCAGGTCATTGATGAGACCCTGGACGTGAAGGAAATGATTTTTAACTCCGAGAGAGTTGGAGGCCTCGAGGAAGAACCGGTACGTGTTTTGCTCCAAAGCCTGAAAGCAGGTCTCAGGTCAGCCTTGGCTGTTTTCTCTCCCGCCCTCTCAGTTCAGGGGGAAGACGTAGCAGCACCTGCTATCTAAAGTTAACAAGATCCCTCGTCCCCTATTTTCCTGTACTTTCAGATAAGAAAGATTAGCATCCCCATGAAGGGAAAGGAAGGGCTTCCCTGTTAGCTCAGTTGATAAAGAATCCACCTGCAATGCAAGAGACCCTGGTTCAATTCCTGGATCAGGAAGATCTGCTGGAGAAGGGATAGGCTACCCACTCCAATATTCTTGAGCTTCTCTTGTTGCTCAGCTGATAAAGAATCAGCCTGCAAAGTGGGAGACCTGGGTTTGTCCCTGGAGGGAAAGGATGGGGGGCCCTCCCCACCTGGATAACCACTTGGGCAGCAGGGTCCTGGCGCCCACACGGGCTTGTCGGCTCTCACACCCTGTGGCCTGTCTGTTCTGTTGCTTCAGGAGTCTGTAGGGCCACTGCGGGAAGACTTCAGCCTGAGCAGCAGCGCCCTCATCGGCCTGCTGGTCGTCGCGGTGGCCATCGCCACCATCATCGTCATCAGCCTAGTGATGCTGAGGAGGAGGCAGTATGGCAGCATCAGCCATGGCATCGTGGAGGTGAGCCGTCCACGAGCTGGACAGGACTGAGCCTCAGCATAATCACTGTGTTACTGGCTCCCATCTTGGAAGTCAGCCCCCACTGAATTAAGCTGATCCAGTCACAAGGGCTGTCACCAACATTTAACATTAATCTGGGCTTTGACTGTGAATATAAGGAAGTCGTAAGAGCATTTTATGCTGGGAAAATGGTTTTCTCAAATTGTTTCCTTAGTGTCTCCCTTCTTTTTTCAGGTGTGTTAGATGTTTGAGAATGAAGGATTGCTAATACTGTTTTTTGTTTGTTTTTTTTTACTTTTTAATATCCATTAATAGTTTGGTTCTTTTGACTTGTTTTCTAAGGAGCAAACCAGGTAGGTATACAACAGATCAGGTAACAATGGCTATGTGAGTGAACTGAGTCTTAAAAATATGAAAGAGAAATATCACTCTTATTTTTCAATAGGGGAAAAAAAGCAGCAGAAAATTCAGAGAGAGCCAGACCAGATTGTTTTCTGACCCATCTTTTGCTCATTTGTATTCAGAAATGTTTACTTAACCACTAGTTTTTAGTGGGCGGTGGGAATGCCCACGGTGTCTTGATTCCAGAAAATGAATATGGTAGGGAATAGAATGTGCTTGGGAAAATTAGTCCAACTGCACTTAGTTATCTGGTTTCACCTCCTCCTGGACACTGATCAGGTGGTAGGATTCTGGAGCTGGAGGAGACCTGAGGCCATCCGCTCTTGCTGCTGGCCTGGCTCGCCCTGGCCCAGGCCGCCCCTCATAAACGCGGCAGAGCAGAAACTTGCTATAGATTCAGCTTCCCTCCAACATGGACTCTAGGTTTCAGGAGGCTGGCCTCTCTGACCCTCTTTTCTTTTATTATTATTATTTTTTTATAAAAAGTTTTGGGGGAGGGAGGTGGGAGGGGGGTTCAGGATTGGGAACTCATGTACACCCGTGGTGGATTCATGTTGCTGTATGGCAAAACCAATACAGTATTGTAAAATATTAAAAAAAAAAAAAACATAAATAAATAAATAGAAAAAAGTTTTAAATGTATAAAAAGTTCCAGGACAGTACTTCATCCTACCTAGAGGTGTAGCAGCTGCTACGGCAGGGAATGTGGATGTCTGCACAGGAATGGAACTAAAGCTCATCACCACCTTGGACACAAGGAACAGCTTACTTTTTGCCAGATTCTTTAATTCCATCTGTGGTCAGGGATCCTTTCCCCATGCCCATCCCTTTTAGCCCTTCGAATGTCTTCTGCTCCTCCTCCTCCTGTTTATGCTTGAATGCCTTACCCTCCTCGTCCATCTCCTTGCCTTGCTTCTTGGGCGGCTTCAGGGGCTTCTTGCCACCTTTGCAGCCCGACGTGGCGCCTGCCGCCCCTTCCCCAGACCCTGCCACTGGAAGCGGAACTCTCCATCCCAGCTCCTGCGCCGATACCTCCCCCGGTTTTCTTTTTTTATTTCTTTAGCTTCGTCGGGTCTTAGTTGCAACACCTCGGGTCTTCCCTGAGGCGTGCGGGATCTGTTGTTGCAACATGAGGGCTCTTGTTGGGGCAAGAGGGCTCAGTAGTTGCATCATGTAGGAGTCATTGCTCCACAGCCTGTGGGATCTTAATTCCCCAACCAGGGATCAAACCTGTATCCCTGTGTTGCAAGGTGGATTCTTAACCGCTGGACCACCAGGGAGGCCCCCTGACCCTTTTCTTTTCTTTCTTCTCCTCCAGGGTCCTCACCGCCTGCCCTTGTCTGGTCCGTCCCCGTGGTCCCCAGGGATCGCACAGTTCATGTTTTCTGGCATATTCTCCTACATTCACACAGTGACCGCTGTCTTTGTTCCTCCAGGTTGACCCAATGCTCACCCCAGAAGAGCGTCACCTGAGCAAGATGCAGAACCATGGCTACGAAAACCCAACCTACAAATACCTGGAGCAGATGCAGATTTAAGCGGGGGAAGCGTAGCGCCAGTGGAGGGAGGTTGGGCGGGCAGCAGACGTCCAGAGGTCTGGATAGACGATGGACCGACAGTGACTTCCAGAGGAGTTCCTCAACACTCAGATCTCCTGGAGCATTAAGACTATAAAGTACTACTGTAGAGTCGCAATTTCCATTCTTTTAAATGGGCAAAAAAATGTTAATATAACAATATATGATATATAAACCTTAAAAGAACAAATGATCTATTGCAGATATTTGACTGATGTAGTTTTCTTTTTTTAAATTGATCAGGAATCTCACTTCTATTGTATCGTCTCACACATGCTCTCTATTGAAATGGAAAATTGATTGTCAACGATAGACTGAACATGCTACATGTGGGCTGTTTGTTCCAGCTGCACTGTGTAAACCAACTCTTTAAGGCTCACTGTCCTGGTTTTTATTTAAAAAAAAAAAAAAGAAGAGGAGGCAGTATTCCCGTTAAATGGGCTTTCAGAAAGTTGCTGAGAAAGCCGAATCAGGAGCTGTAATTATCAGTCCTTAAAGTACATCACCATCCCCTCTGAAAATGCCTTTGAAGGACCCTTTCTCGGAGATCTGGTGCTCCCGCCGCTGGGTACCAGGGTGTCTTCACACAAGTCCTGTCACCAGAGAGGTGCTCAGAGCGAGCATTTGCGCTTCAGCATCTCTCGGCGAGCCTGTGTGAGCAGAGCAGGCCCACTGCTGCGCTCCTTCTCAATCCAGTTCTTCCACAGAAATTAGCCTGTCGTTGGTACCTGGCGACCTTCCTCTGTCTGCCGTTGACTCACCGTAGCTTCTGACCACGCACGTCCTTCCCAAGTGATGTCTAGATGTACAGTTTTCCTCTTTGGGTAATTCCCGACCCCCGTCCCCCGCCAAGGCACTGGTCCACACCATCCACTGGGAGAAGACGGCAGGAGGAGACAGCCAGCAGCCCGGGGAGAACCAGGGAGGTGTGCTTTTCTGTGGAAGGTGGATGTTCCAAGCTGTACACGAAATGACCTGTAGACCCCATGGAAGCTCCGAAAGTTTTGTTTCGTTCACCTGAGTCTCTGTGATGCTTGTGTAGTTGATGTTGCTGCTCACAGCTGCTGCTTTTCTTTTTTTTTTTTTTTTTTTTTAATTCAGAAGGTTCTGGCAACCTGTGGTGTATCTTTTTTTCTATTTCCCTGTGATGTTTTTTTTCTTCTTCCTCCCCTTTACCCATCCATGTCTCTTCCCACTATGCACAGATAAACGTCACCTACAAACTCCTTAATCTGATCTGTGGAGAATGTACAGAGTTTAAACACATCAATAAATACTTTAACTTCCACCAGGACTCTGTGTGTCATTGGCCTGGCGTTACTCGTGGTGACGGCTTCAACCCTCCATCCACCCCAGAGAGTGGGTGGCTTCCTTTTCTGGAAGGTCACTGGCCACTCGGCGGAGGCAGGAATTGGTGGACTCCTGAATTTGAATTGCATTTTTCATTTTAAAAAGAGGAAATGTTCCTTCAACCTCAAAGCGTACGACATTTTTGATCTCAGAGAAATAGTCTTTCATTATTTCTGTAATGATTTCCTCCACTGTATTTTGTATTTTCTAAAACTGTTAGCTGGTTAAACCTCTAATTGCTCCTGTTTCTTTATAGTCTGTAATCTNCCTCGGGTCTTCCCTGAGGCGTGCGGGATCTGTTGTTGCAACATGAGGGCTCTTGTTGGGGCAAGAGGGCTCAGTAGTTGCATCATGTAGGAGTCATTGCTCCACAGCCTGTGGGATCTTAATTCCCCAACCAGGGATCAAACCTGTATCCCTGTGTTGCAAGGTGGATTCTTAACCGCTGGACCACCAGGGAGGCCCCCTGACCCTTTTCTTTTCTTTCTTCTCCTCCAGGGTCCTCACCGCCTGCCCTTGTCTGGTCCGTCCCCGTGGTCCCCAGGGATCGCACAGTTCATGTTTTCTGGCATATTCTCCTACATTCACACAGTGACCGCTGTCTTTGTTCCTCCAGGTTGACCCAATGCTCACCCCAGAAGAGCGTCACCTGAGCAAGATGCAGAACCATGGCTACGAAAACCCAACCTACAAATACCTGGAGCAGATGCAGATTTAAGCGGGGGAAGCGTAGCGCCAGTGGAGGGAGGTTGGGCGGGCAGCAGACGTCCAGAGGTCTGGATAGACGATGGACCGACAGTGACTTCCAGAGGAGTTCCTCAACACTCAGATCTCCTGGAGCATTAAGACTATAAAGTACTACTGTAGAGTCGCAATTTCCATTCTTTTAAATGGGCAAAAAAATGTTAATATAACAATATATGATATATAAACCTTAAAAGAACAAATGATCTATTGCAGATATTTGACTGATGTAGTTTTCTTTTTTTAAATTGATCAGGAATCTCACTTCTATTGTATCGTCTCACACATGCTCTCTATTGAAATGGAAAATTGATTGTCAACGATAGACTGAACATGCTACATGTGGGCTGTTTGTTCCAGCTGCACTGTGTAAACCAACTCTTTAAGGCTCACTGTCCTGGTTTTTATTTAAAAAAAAAAAAAAGAAGAGGAGGCAGTATTCCCGTTAAATGGGCTTTCAGAAAGTTGCTGAGAAAGCCGAATCAGGAGCTGTAATTATCAGTCCTTAAAGTACATCACCATCCCCTCTGAAAATGCCTTTGAAGGACCCTTTCTCGGAGATCTGGTGCTCCCGCCGCTGGGTACCAGGGTGTCTTCACACAAGTCCTGTCACCAGAGAGGTGCTCAGAGCGAGCATTTGCGCTTCAGCATCTCTCGGCGAGCCTGTGTGAGCAGAGCAGGCCCACTGCTGCGCTCCTTCTCAATCCAGTTCTTCCACAGAAATTAGCCTGTCGTTGGTACCTGGCGACCTTCCTCTGTCTGCCGTTGACTCACCGTAGCTTCTGACCACGCACGTCCTTCCCAAGTGATGTCTAGATGTACAGTTTTCCTCTTTGGGTAATTCCCGACCCCCGTCCCCCGCCAAGGCACTGGTCCACACCATCCACTGGGAGAAGACGGCAGGAGGAGACAGCCAGCAGCCCGGGGAGAACCAGGGAGGTGTGCTTTTCTGTGGAAGGTGGATGTTCCAAGCTGTACACGAAATGACCTGTAGACCCCATGGAAGCTCCGAAAGTTTTGTTTCGTTCACCTGAGTCTCTGTGATGCTTGTGTAGTTGATGTTGCTGCTCACAGCTGCTGCTTTTCTTTTTTTTTTTTTTTTTTTTTAATTCAGAAGGTTCTGGCAACCTGTGGTGTATCTTTTTTTCTATTTCCCTGTGATGTTTTTTTTCTTCTTCCTCCCCTTTACCCATCCATGTCTCTTCCCACTATGCACAGATAAACGTCACCTACAAACTCCTTAATCTGATCTGTGGAGAATGTACAGAGTTTAAACACATCAATAAATACTTTAACTTCCACCAGGACTCTGTGTGTCATTGGCCTGGCGTTACTCGTGGTGACGGCTTCAACCCTCCATCCACCCCAGAGAGTGGGTGGCTTCCTTTTCTGGAAGGTCACTGGCCACTCGGCGGAGGCAGGAATTGGTGGACTCCTGAATTTGAATTGCATTTTTCATTTTAAAAAGAGGAAATGTTCCTTCAACCTCAAAGCGTACGACATTTTTGATCTCAGAGAAATAGTCTTTCATTATTTCTGTAATGATTTCCTCCACTGTATTTTGTATTTTCTAAAACTGTTAGCTGGTTAAACCTCTAATTGCTCCTGTTTCTTTATAGTCTGTAATCTGGGTGATTCCTTTGCGCATCTTCACCTTTCTGGTGGGTTTTGTAATTATGTTTTTAAATTCGTAAGAACTGCTTGCCTCGTTGCTCTGTCTCCCTTTCTTCCTTGCTGCACTACATGAGGGATGTTTGATCCCTGGTGCCATGTGGGATCTTAGTCCCCCTGTCGGGCGTCGGAACCTGTGCCCCTTGCAGTGTCTCAACCACCGGACTGCCTGCAAATTCCCTGCTGGCTTTATCTTAATAGTTCTTGTAACATATCTTCTTTTTATGAGGACAAATCCATCTGAGTTTGTGCAGTAGGATTTTTAAAGTAGTCTTCCTTCTCTAACTTGCCTATTTCCTTTTTTATTATTTTTTGTTTGTTTTTTAATTTTTAAGATGTTGTTTCGGTTTCGGCCATACTACGATGCGAATCAGCCGTTAATTACACACATACTCCCTCTTGAGCCTTCCTGCCTTCCCCCCATCCCACCCCTCTAGATCGTCACAGGGCGGCAGGCTGGGCTCCAGTGTTACATAGCAACTTCCCCCCAGCTGTCTGTCTGACACGTGATAGTGTATGTTGATGGTACTTTCTTCATTCGTCCACTGACTCAGTCCCCCACTGTGTCCGCGAGTCCATCCTCTGCATCTGTGTCTCCATTCCTTGCCTGCAAAAGGTTCATCAGTACCACTTACCTAGATTCCATACATATGCGTTAATAGACTGTATTTATCTGACTTACTTTGCTCTGTAACAGGCCTGAGGTTCATCCACCTCACTAGAACCAAGACTCAGATTTGTTCTGTTTTTTATGTCTGAGTAATACTCCGTTGTATATATGTACCCCAGTTTCTTTTATCAATTCATCAGTGAACATCTAGCTTGCTTCCCTCTGGCTGTTGTAAATAGTGCTGCAATGAGTGCTGGGATAGTCTTTTAAAATTGTGGTATTCTCAGGGTGTGTACCCTGTAGTGGGGTTTCTGGGTCATATGGTAGATTTATTCCCAGTGTTTTAAGGGATCTCATACTGTTCTCCATATGCCTATTTCCATTTGACTGCCTTTGAAAGTGAAAGTGTTAGTTGCTCAGTCATGTCTTGTGGCCCCATGGACTGTAGCCCACCAGACTTCTCTGTCCATGGAATTCTCCAGGCAAGAATACTGGAGTGGGTTGCCGTTCCTTTCTTTAGGGAATCT
>SJYW01013936.1:0-10056 GCA_006410735.1 Raphicerus campestris | reverse complement strand
CAGGTTAGGTGGTCTGGTATTCCTATCTCTTTCAGAATTTTCCACAGTTTATTGTGATCCACACAGTCAAAGGCTTTGATATTTATTTCCATTTTTCTCTATAATGAACAAGTCTTCAGTGAACATTCTTGTACAAATATGCTATATATGTGTACAAGTATCTCCACAGATGAAGTCTTAGATGTAGAACTGCTGAGTCAAAGACTTGTGTACATTTTAAAAGTCTGATATTGCCAAATTGCCTTCCAAATAATTTGTTTCATTTTATACTCCAAGAGAACATTTCTAATCAGCACACTTTTTTTTTTTAAAAACAAACTCCAATGCCACCAATGTCCAGGAAAATAGTGAAGCAGGTTGGGGTAAGAAAATGGCAAACAGGAGACCATGTTCAGCATTCCAAGAAGTGACTTTTACTCAATTCCAGCCTACTACTAATGCCTTCTTGGGAATCTCTGCCCAACGTTACGTTATCTGATTTCTCAAATGTCAAAAAATATTGACTTCTAAGTGAAATCTCCTGATTTTTTAAAATGTTGAAAACTTATTCAACATTTAGAATTGGCACGACAAACAAAACTCATGTGTGAGTGGGAATTATCTGTGAGCCTCCAACACATAACCTATGTTTAAAGCTATCATTCTGCCAACAAAGCCAACAANTAAGTGAAATCTCCTGATTTTTTAAAATGTTGAAAACTTATTCAACATTTAGAATTGGCACGACAAACAAAACTCATGTGTGAGTGGGAATTATCTGTGAGCCTCCAACACATAACCTATGTTTAAAGCTATCATTCTGCCAACAAAGCCAACAAAGACATCACCACAACTCGCTGTGCTTAGCACAGATTTCATTAGATTATATTACCTTTTGTTTTTAGATGAATTAGAAGATGGTTTCTATTAACTATGTGGTCACTATCCTCTCAAATAACTTTAATTAAACTTATTTTAAGTTAATCATGTTATAGATATAATGATAATAATATCAATAATATTACTCTTGCCCAGATGTTTTCATTAGTGTCCTACAATATGCTCCATTGCCTTCTAGTTTCATTTCTGTAAAATGCTGTATTTCTGTTTTCTTCCTTATATGAAACTCCCACATAAGTTATTTTCCTATTAGTGTAATCTTTTACCCAAAGGAGAAGAAAATCTCTAATCATTTCTTTATACTTGCATTCAACACATTCATCTACTTACAGAAGAAATTGTGGAAACATAATAAATTAGAGACCTGCTGCCTCTAGTTTAAATAGGAATTTTAATCCATATAAAACCTTTTGGTATTAACTAAATTCTTAAAGTTTAGAAACTAAAGATAATGTAAAAGAACAAACCCTAAATTGCTAGCTCTATATAAAAATATTCAAACTCATGGATATAAAACCATGAGGTTGTAAATGTTCTATTATCTCCTCTCCATAAATACCTGCAAAAGGACCAGCCTGACAAAGCTGATGTATGACTATAAACAGAAATAAATGCTTATAAATACTAAAATTATAAGCAACATAATATTAAATAACCTATTTGAAGTTAGAAGGCAATGATCTCTTGTACAATAATTTCAAAACCCAATGTTTTAAAAACTACTAGCTTCATTTATTGTAAATAAAGCATCTGAATCCAAATTTTAGAGCTACTAGTAATTTTAAAGAGATTTCCTTGTTTCTAATGTAAGCTGTTAAAAGATGTTTTCTTAACATTAAAAAAACCAACAATAATTGGAAGAGGACCAAAAACATGTATTGAAGAAGTTTTATAACTTAGCAAAGCAAANAGTAGCTCTATAATTTTAAAGAGATTTCCTTGTTTCTAATGTAAGCTGTTAAAAGATGTTTTCTTAACATTAAAAAAACCAACAATAATGGAAGAGGACCAAAAACATGTATTGAAGAAGTTTTATAACTTAGCAAAGCAAAGCTTTCTTCAATATATAAGCCTATATACACATATATACATTTTGTCTATACTGATATATACATTGTCTATATTTGTCACAGCCAACTATAGTGGCTGCTGTGTTTGCATATATATGAGAAAATATGCATATAAGAGTCATTTTACCAATAATGATGCCACTGAATAGTCTATCTTTAGTTTCCAGAGGCAAGGCCATCAGTTCAGTTCAGTTCAGTCACTCAGTTGTGTCCGACTCTTTGCAACCCCATGAATTGCAGCATGCCAGGCCTCCCTATCCATCACCAACTCCCAGAGTTTACTCAAACTCACGTCCATCAAGTCAGTGATGCCATCCAGCCATCTCATCCTCTGTTATCCCCTTCTCCTCCTGCCCCCAAACATTACAAATTCCTCATTTATATTTTTGAATGTCGGAGTGTGCCTGCTTCCCCACTAAAAAGTATGCTGTAACTATTCAAATGTGTCTTTTCAAAAGAAAACTGATTGGCCCACCCTAAAATTTAAAATCCAATGCTCTATATTAGGTATATATCACTTGAATTCAACATTTTAATCATAAAAAGCAAATTTAAGGAAGAATTACATACTTAAATTATAATCTGCACATTGGATTATGTTTTCAAATGTGACATTAGAGTTCACACATAAATTCACAGTAATGAAAAGAAACATGGTAAAATATATTTTAATTTTATCTAAATATAATTAAAACAAAACATAAGAATAACTTTGAGACAATAATTCATACAATACAGCAAAAACTTTAATATATAAATCAGTTGTCATTTCATCAGCTGTTTATTAGTCACATCAGTCTAAACTTTACATATTAAAATACTGAAAAGCTAAAAAACATCATTGTAATATAGATTCAATATGGGAAAATACATATTTGTGGCTTTATATACAATGTAAATTAACCCATTCTATACAGTAGTTTTCCAAAATATAAACGGCACTTTACATGCAATAGGACATACCAGGCTGGATGTCCTAATACAATTTATTATATAGAAAAATAAAGAGACAACACCTTTTTAACATAACAGTTACACAGGAGATGTGGAATGTAGAATAGGATGCTGCCTTAACACACTCTTGGATAAGATTAAAGAAATGTAAAAAAGGACAGTTTCTATTATTTTCAATTACCATTTTCGAAATGAAGACTACTATGATTTTATATTTTCTAATTGTATCACAAACTCAGAAAACATAAAAGGGAAAGTGAGAGAGAAAAAAAGAAAACCTGATCCTTTATGAATTTTAAACATCAGCCCCGCCTATGGGCTGCATTTGGGCTGCTTTTCTGTTGACAGTTTCCTAAATTACTTCTGCCACTCTGAATTGCTCATCAGCAGTCAGATGAATTTTCCAGACTTCATTATGCCATTGTGTAACCATAGCTGCCACAATGTAGTGCCACAAGAAGCCTGTCCTTGAGTATTTCCTTGCTTGGGTATTCAGGTAACTTGAGCATGTTGATGCTTTAAAAGAAAAATATACCACTATTAAATAGGAAAGCTCTGAAATATTTTATTGTTTTGTTTAGAAGTGAAAACACTACTCAAAATTAACATAAAACCATCCTCTCAAATTTGCATTCAAATTGGAAAACCCTGAAGTAGTATTTAAAAAGGGGAAAAAAAACACCAAACCCTGCTGCACTGCAGTTTCCTTTAGTATGCAAATTACCAGACCAAAATAAGTTCCCTCCAGTCTAAAATAAATAAGCAATAGGGCAATTAAGTTTGAAATGATAGTGTAACTCAGTGATACTTATGACAGTGTAACTTTAGTGATATTTGAACTATATGTATTCAATTAGAGTATAGGTGGGGCTTCCCAGGTAGCGCTAGTGGTAAAGAACCCACCTGCCAATGCAGGAGACATAAGAGACACGGGTTTGGTCCCTGGGTTGGGAAGATCCCCTGGAGAAGAGCAAGGCAACCGACTCCAGGATTCTTGCCTGGAGAATCCTATGGACAAAGAAGCCTGGAGGGCTATAGTCCATAGGGTCGCAAAGAGTCAGACACAACTGAAGCAACTTAGCACTCATGCACACACAGAATGTAAGTAGGTAGTTTCCTCAAACATTTTCCTATGTACAAAGCGGAAGGCAAAAAACTATTGCTATATAGTTCTTTATTTATCAGTGATTACAAAATGAACAGAGATCACTGCTGAGATTCTCCTCTCAATGAAGCAGTAAGCAGTCAGACCTTTGATCATTAAAAATTGATCAGAAATTCACAGTGCATTTAAATAAACCAATTTAACATACCATGTGCTTGAAGTAGGTAGGAGATTTGGAGTATATGGAACAGCAGCAATTGTGAAGTTTTGCAATCCACTTCCACCCATGATATTAGCAAATCCACCATGTGGGACCCTGGAACTAAGAGTTCATATCTAGTAAGTTGTAACCATGCAAGAAAAACCTTTGAAACAGATATATTTCGAATTATAAAAATGAATAGTATCTAGCAGACATTCATTAAATATTTGCTGAATAAATAAATGGTTTACTTGATTAATTCAAGCAACAGAGGCTTTTATGTGAAATCCAAAATGATTTCCCTGTCTGTGAAAAATATCTAGGCTCAAACATTTTTGTCTTGTATTCTTTTACACAGAGGGAAAACTAGAAAATTCTTTACACTTATCTTTCCAGAGATTTACATCAGATGCATTTTTTTAAATGTTACCGGACATAATGAGAATGCATTTGAATGCAGGGTGCCAAAGAAAAGCAAGGAGAGATAATAAAGCCTTCCTCAGTGATCAATGCAAAGAAATAGAGGAAAACAACAGAATGGGAAAGACTAGAGATCTCTTCAAGAAAATTAGAGATACCAAGGGAACATTTCATGCAAAGATGGGCTCAATAAAGGACAGAAATGGTCTGGACCTCACAGAAGCAGAAGATATTAAGAAGAGGTGGCAAGAATACACAGGAGAACTGTACAAAAAAGATCTTCATGACCCAGATAATCACAATGGTGTGATCACTTTCTTGGAGCCAGATGTTNAGATTTCTCAAGAGGCAGGTTAGGTGGTCTGGTATTCCTATCTCTTTCAGAATTTTCCACAGTTTATTGTGATCCACACAGTCAAAGGCTTTGATATTTATTTCCATTTTTCTCTATAATGAACAAGTCTTCAGTGAACATTCTTGTACAAATATGCTATATATGTGTACAAGTATCTCCACAGATGAAGTCTTAGATGTAGAACTGCTGAGTCAAAGACTTGTGTACATTTTAAAAGTCTGATATTGCCAAATTGCCTTCCAAATAATTTGTTTCATTTTATACTCCAAGAGAACATTTCTAATCAGCACACTTTTTTTTTTAAAAAACAAACTCCAATGCCACCAATGTCCAGGAAAATAGTGAAGCAGGTTGGGGTAAGAAAATGGCAAACAGGAGACCATGTTCAGCATTCCAAGAAGTGACTTTTACTCAATTCCAGCCTACTACTAATGCCTTCTTGGGAATCTCTGCCCAACGTTACGTTATCTGATTTCTCAAATGTCAAAAAATATTGACTTCTAAGTGAAATCTCCTGATTTTTTAAAATGTTGAAAACTTATTCAACATTTAGAATTGGCACGACAAACAAAACTCATGTGTGAGTGGGAATTATCTGTGAGCCTCCAACACATAACCTATGTTTAAAGCTATCATTCTGCCAACAAAGCCAACAAAGACATCACCACAACTCGCTGTGCTTAGCACAGATTTCATTAGATTATATTACCTTTTGTTTTTAGATGAATTAGAAGATGGTTTCTATTAACTATGTGGTCACTATCCTCTCAAATAACTTTAATTAAACTTATTTTAAGTTAATCATGTTATAGATATAATGATAATAATATCAATAATATTACTCTTGCCCAGATGTTTTCATTAGTGTCCTACAATATGCTCCATTGCCTTCTAGTTTCATTTCTGTAAAATGCTGTATTTCTGTTTTCTTCCTTATATGAAACTCCCACATGTTATAAGTTATTTTCCTATTAGTGTAATCTTTTACCCAAAGGAGAAGAAAATCTCTAATCATTTCTTTATACTTGCATTCAACACATTCATCTACTTACAGAAGAAATTGTGGAAACATAATAAATTAGAGACCTGCTGCCTCTAGTTTAAATAGGAATTTTAATCCATATAAAACCTTTTGGTATTAACTAAATTCTTAAAGTTTAGAAACTAAAGATAATGTAAAAGAACAAACCCTAAATTGCTAGCTCTATATAAAAATATTCAAACTCATGGATATAAAACCATGAGGTTGTAAATGTTCTATTATCTCCTCTCCATAAATACCTGCAAAAGGACCAGCCTGACAAAGCTGATGTATGACTATAAACAGAAATAAATGCTTATAAATACTAAAATTATAAGCAACATAATATTAAATAACCTATTTGAAGTTAGAAGGCAATGATCTCTTGTACAATAATTTCAAAACCCAATGTTTTAAAAACTACTAGCTTCATTTATTGTAAATAAAGCATCTGAATCCAAATTTTAGAGCTACTAGTAATTTTAAAGAGATTTCCTTGTTTCTAATGTAAGCTGTTAAAAGATGTTTTCTTAACATTAAAAAAACCAACAATAATGGAAGAGGACCAAAAACATGTATTGAAGAAGTTTTATAACTTAGCAAAGCAAAGCTTTCTTCAATATATAAGCCTATATACACATATATACATTTTGTCTATACTGATATATACATTGTCTATATTTGTCACAGCCAACTATAGTGGCTGCTGTGTTTGCATATATATGAGAAAATATGCATATGAGTCATTTTACCAATAATGATGCCACTGAATAGTCTATCTTTAGTTTCCAGAGGCAAGGCCATCAGTTCAGTTCAGTTCAGTTCAGTCACTCAGTTGTGTCCGACTCTTTGCAACCCCATAAATTGCAGCATGCCAGGCCTCCCTATCCATCACCAACTCCCAGAGTTTACTCAAACTCACGTCCATCAAGTCAGTGATGCCATCCAGCCATCTCATCCTCTGTTATCCCCTTCTCCTCCTGCCCCCAAACATTACAAATTCCTCATTTATATTTTTGAATGTCGGAGTGTGCCTGCTTCCCCACTAAAAAGTATGCTGTAACTATTCAAATGTGTCTTTTCAAAAGAAAACTGATTGGCCCACCCTAAAATTTAAAATCCAATGCTTTATATTAGGTATATATCACTTGAATTCAACATTTTAATCATAAAAAGCAAATTTAAGGAAGAATTACATACTTAAATTGTAATCTGCACATTGGATTATGTTTTCAAATGTGACATTAGAGTTCACACATAAATTCATAGTAATGAAAAGAAACATGGTAAAATATCATATTTTAATTTTATCTAAATGTAATTAAAACAAAACATAAGAATAACTTTGAGACAATAATTCATACAATACAGCAAAAACTTTAATATATAAATCAGTTGTCATTTCATCAGCTGTTTATTAGTCACATCAGTCTAAACTTTACATATTAAAATACTGAAAAGCTAAAAAACATCATTGTAATATAGATTCAATATGGGAAAATACATATTTGTGGCTTTATATACAATGTAAATTAACCCATTCTATACAGTAGTTTTCCAAAATACAAACGGCACTTTACATGCAATAGGACATACCAGGCTGGATGTCCTAATACAATTTATTATATAGAAAAATAAAGAGACAACACCTTTTTAACATAACAGTTACACAGGAGATGTGGAATGTAGAATAGGATGCTGCCTTAACACACTCTTGGATAAGATTAAAGAAATGTAAAAAAGGACAGTTTCTATTATTTTCAATTACCATTTTCGAAATGAAGACTACTATGATTTTATATTTTCTAATTGTATCACAAACTCAGAAAACATAAAAGGGAAAGTGAGAGAGAAAAAAAGAAAACCTGATCCTTTATGAATTTTAAACATCAGCCCCGCCTATGGGCTGCATTTGGGCTGCTTTTCTGTTGACAGTTTCCTAAATTACTTCTGCCACTCTGAATTGCTCATCAGCAGTCAGATGAATTTTCCAGACTTCATTATGCCATTGTGTAACCATAGCTGCCACAATGTAGTGCCACAAGAAGCCTGTCCTTGAGTATTTCCTTGCTTGGGTATTCAGGTAACTTGAGCATGTTGATGCTTTAAAAGAAAAATATACCACTATTAAATAGGAAAGCTCTGAAATATTTTATTGTTTTGTTTAGAAGTGAAAACACTACTCAAAATTAACATAAAACCATCCTCTCAAATTTGCATTCAAATTGGAAAACCCTGAAGTAGTATTTAAAAAGGGGAAAAAAAACACCAAACCCTGCTGCACTGCAGTTTCCTTTAGTATGCAAATTACCAGACCAAAATAAGTTCCCTCCAGTCTAAAATAAATAAGCAATAGGGCAATTAAGTTTGAAATGATAGTGTAACTCAGTGATACTTATGACAGTGTAACTTTAGTGATATTTGAACTATATGTATTCAATTAGAGTATAGGTGGGGCTTCCCAGGTAGCGCTAGTGGTAAAGAACCCACCTGCCAATGCAGGAGACATAAGAGACACGGGTTTGGTCCCTGGGTTGGGAAGATCCCCTGGAGGAGAGCAAGGCAACCGACTCCAGGATTCTTGCCTGGAGAATCCTATGGACAAAGAAGCCTGGAGGGCTATAGTCCATAGGGTCGCAAAGAGTCAGACACAACTGAAGCAACTTAGCACTCATGCACACACAGAATGTAAGTAGGTAGTTTCCTCAAACATTTTCCTATGTACAAAGCGGAAGGCAAAAAACTATTGCTATATAGTTCTTTATTTATCAGTGATTACAAAATGAACAGAGATCACTGCTGAGATTCTCCTCTCAATGAAGCAGTAAGCAGTCAGACCTTTGATCATTAAAAATTGATCAGAAATTCACAGTGCATTTAAATAAACCAATTTAACATACCATGTGCTTGAAGTAGGTAGGAGATTTGGAGTATATGGAACAGCAGCAATTGTGAAGTTTTGCAATCCACTTCCACCCATGATATTAGCAAATCCACCATGTGGGACCCTGGAACTAAGAGTTCATATCTAGTAAGTTGTAACCATGCAAGAAAAACCTTTGAAACAGATATATTTCGAATTATAAAAATGAATAGTATCTAGCAGACATTCATTAAATATTTGCTGAATAAATAAATGGTTTACTTGATTAATTCAAGCAACAGAGGCTTTTATGTGAAATCCAAAATGATTTCCCTGTCTGTGAAAAATATCTAGGCTCAAACATTTTTGTCTTGTATTCTTTTACACAGTGGGAAAACTAGAAAATTCTTTACACTTATCTTTCCAGAGATTTACATCAGATGCATTTTTTTAAATGTTACCGGACATAATGAGAATGCATTTGAATGCAGGGTGCCAAAGAAAAGCAAGGAGAGATAATAAAGCCTTCCTCAGTGATCAATGCAAAGAAATAGAGGAAAACAACAGAATGGGAAAGACTAGAGATCTCTTCAAGAAAATTAGAGATACCAAGGGAACATTTCATGCAAAGATGGGCTCAATAAAGGACAGAAATGGTCTGGACCTCACAGAAGCAGAAGATATTAAGAAGAGGTGGCAAGAATACACAGGAGAACTGTACAAAAAAGATCTTCATGACCCAGATAACCACAATGGTGTGATCACTTTCTTGGAGCCAGATGTTGTGGAATGTGAAATTAAGTGTGCCTTAGGAAGCATTACTACAGACAAAACTAGTGGAGGTGATGGAATTCCAGTTGAACTATTTCAAATCCTAAAAGATGATGCTGTGAAAGTGCTGCACTCAATATGCCAGCAAATTTGGAAAACCAGCAGTGGTCACAGGACTGGAAAAGCTCAGTTTTATTCCAATCCCAAAGAAAGGCAATGCCAAAGAATGCTCAAACTACCACACAATTACACTCATCTCACACATTAGCAAAGATTACCATGATACTGAATGGCTTGCCTTGGAAATGAACAGAGATCATTCTGTCATTTTGGAGACTGCATCCAAGTACTGCATTTTGGACTCTTTGTTGACTATGATGGCTACTCCATTTCTTCTTAGGGATTCCTGTCCACAG
>SJYW01013935.1:0-12886 GCA_006410735.1 Raphicerus campestris | reverse complement strand
TTTTGTTTCAAATATTTGATAGCTACTAAATAGTTTTCCAATAGACATATCAATTCTCTTGAGGTAGAGTTGGATTAATGGTAAAAATTCCAATAATATTTCAGTTTGAAAATATTTCTTCAGATTTTGCACTAATTGACAAAATAGATGAATCTAGGATATACAGGGTTGTGATTACTAATTCACTACATTTTAGAATACATCATACTATGAACTGAAAAGTGAAAGTGTTAGTTGCTCAGCCATATTTGACTCTTTGTGACCCCCATGGACTGTGGCCCACCAGGCTCCTCTGCCTATAGGATTCTCTAGGCAAGAGTACTGGAGTNTGAAAATATTTCTTCAGATTTTGCACTAATTGACAAAATAGATGAATCTAGGATATACAGGGTTGTGATTACTAATTCACTGCATTTTAGAATACATCATACTATGAACTGAAAAGTGAAAGTGTTAGTTGCTCAGCCATATCTGACTCTTTGTGACCCCATGGACTGTGGCCCACCAGGCTCCTCTGCCTATAGAATTCTCTAGGCAAGAGTACTGGAGTGGGCAGCTGTCCCTTTTCCAGGGAATCTTCCCAACCTAGGGATCAAACCCAGGTCTCCTTCATTGCAGGCAGATTCTTTGCTGTCTAGCCACCAGGGAAGCCCCATACTATGAACTGCATGGTGTTAATTCAATTATTGATATATAATAAATAATAATTCCTTCAATAACACACTGTTATTGATAACCTAGAAGAAAAGCCTCTTCATTTAAGTTGAAACTTAGATGAGACAGACCATGCAAAATTTTAGAATTAAAAAAATGACAGTATTTTGGATCAAATCATTTCTTAGTGTCTACTTGCCTTAGTCANCCTAGAAGAAAAGCCTCTTCATTTAAGTTGAAACTTAGGTGAGACAGACCATGCAAAATTTTAAAATTAAAAAAATGACAGTATTTTGGATCAAATCATTTCTTAGTGTCTACTTGCCTTAGTCGAATGCCTTGACCTTGTCAAAGAAAACGACCTGTTATATGGAGATTTCCTATTATAATGAAGAGAGACTAGCAAAGTGTTAACAATATCATCTGAAGGGTCCAGGGAGCACTTCTTCTCCCACTCTGCGAACTTTGTTCATGTAAAATGAACATTTGTGTTTCGATGTTTTTCTGTGTTTACAAAGGAGAAGTTCAACCTATGACCTATAGTTTCTTGTTAGCATGTATTATTCATATTACCTGTGGTACAAAATACAAATGTAAAAGCTGCCATGTAATAGAGTAATAGATGAATATATTTATTAAGTTGAGAAGATATCAGGGAAAAAAATCATTATCTTATCTGGTTATTCACAACCAGAAAAAAAAAATCCCTGATATTTAAACATGAAAATAAAAAGAAAAATAATTTTGCTAGGTAAAGGCAAAATTTAAACGTCACAAAAGGACAATACATCTAGGATTAATTTATTTGCATTAATGAATTTTAAAAAGTACTCTGATGAGGCAGAAAAATACTATGAAGTAACACAATTCAACTTCAAATATTTGAGGTTTGAAAATTTTCACCTCATCACATAAAGTTAGCAAGGATGCTATTTATTATTTATTTGCAGAAGAATTCATAATTCATTATTTGATAAGGGACTATCTCTATCTCAATATTTGTGTAAAATTATACAATTATTTTGCAGATAGTTGAGTAGGTTAGACAGTATGCAGGTGAGTGCTAGCTAAAGCGTAGAAACAAAGACAAGTTAGTTCTCAGGTCCTTTAGCTAGTTGGCTTAAAACAGTTTTCTGTATCAGGGAACTTTATTTTAACCCTTTGACTTAATTTAAAGAAATCTGAACTTTGTACAATAAAAGCCATGTGATTCACAGGAGTTCTTTGTNCATTATATGATAAGGGACTATCTCTATCTCAATATTTGTGTAAAATTATACAATTATTTTGCAGATGGTTGAGTAGGTTAGACAGTATGCAGGTTAGTGCTAGCTAAAGCGTAGAAACAAAGACAAGTTAGTTCTCAGGTCCTTTAGCTGGTTGGCTTAAAACAGTTTTCTGTATCAGGGAACTTTATTTTAACCCTTTGACTTAATTTAAAGAAACCTGAACTTTGTACAATAAAAGCCATGTGATTCATGGGAGTTCTTTGTTAAGTAAGCAATAACTATGCTTGAGCTGTGAATTTCTGCAGTGGCTTTTCCACTTGGCATTGCTAATCAGGGCTAGAAAAGCAAGTATAATAATAGCAAAGAAAACTAAGCAATCTAATCACATGGACCACAGCTTTATCTAACTCAGTGAAACTATGATCTATGCTTGTAGGGTCACCCAAGATGGATGGGTCTTGGTGGAGAGTTCTGATGAAACGTGGTCCACTGGAGAAGGGAATGGCAAACCACTTCAGTATTCCTGCCTGGAGAACCCCATGATCAGTAAGAAAAGGCAAAAAGATAGGACACTGAAAGATGAATTCCCCAGGTCAGTAGGTGCCCAATATGCTACTAGAGATCAGTGGAGAAATAACTCCAGAAAGAATGAAGAGACAGAGCCAAAGCAAAAACAACACCCAGTTGTGGATGTAACTGGTGATGAAAGCAAGGTCTGATGTTGTAAAGAGCAATATTGCATAGGAATTAAGCCGATGAATCAAGGCAAATTGGAACTGGTCAAACAGGAGACAGCAAGAGTGAACATTGACACTTTAGGAATCAGTGAGCTAAAGGGGACTGGAATGGGTGAATTCATCTTAGATGATCATTGTATCTACTACTGTGGGCAAGAATCCCTTAGAAGAAATGGAGTAGCCATCATAGTCAACAAGAGTCTGAAATGGAGTATTGGATGCAATCTCAAAAACGACAGAATGATCTCTGTTCATTTCCAAGGCAAAACATTCAACATCAGGGTAATCCAGATCTATGCCATGACCAGTAATGCTGAAGAAGCTGAAGCTGAACAGTTCTATGAAGACCTACAAGATGGTTTAGAACTAACACCCTAAAAAGATGTCCTTTTCATTATAGGGGACTGGAATGTAAAAGTAGGAAGTCAAGAAACACTTGGAGTAACAGGCAAATTTGGCCCTGGAGTACATAATGAAGCAGGACAAAGGCTAATAGAGTTCTGCTGAGAGAATCCACTGGTCATAGCAAACACCCTCTTCCAACAACACAAGAGGAGACTCTACACATAGACATTGCTAGATGGTCAACACTGAAATCAGATTGATTATACTCTTTGCAGCCAAAGGTGGAAAAACTCTATACAGTCAATAAAAATAAGACCAGGAGCTGACTGTGGCTCAGATCATGAACTCCTTATTGCAAAATTCAGACTTAAATTGAATAAAGTAGGGAAAATCACAAGACCATTCAGGTATGACCTAAATCAAATCCCTAATGATTATATAGTAGAAGTGAGAAATATAGATTTAAGGGACTAGATCTGATAGAAAGAGTGCCTGATGAACTATGGATGGAGATTCGTGACATTGCACAGAAGACAGGAAGCAAGACCACTCCAAGAAAAAGAAATGCAAAAAAGCTGTCTGGGGAGGCCTTACAAATAGCTGAGAAAAGAAGAGAAGACAAAAGCAAAGGAGAAAAGGAAAGATATACCCATTTGAATACAGAGTTCCAAAGAATAGCAAGGAAAGATAAGAAAAACTTCCTCAAAGATCATTGCAAAGAAATAGAGGAAAACAATAGAATAGAAAAGATTTGAGATCTCTTCAAGAAAATTAGAGACACCAAATGGAACATTTCCTGCAAAGATGGGCTCAATAAAGGACAGAAATGGTATGAAACGAACAGAAGCAGAAGATATTAAGAAGAAGTGGCAAGAATAAACAGAACTATACAAAAAAGATCTTCACAACCCAAATAATCATGACAGTGTGATCACTCACCTAGAGCCAGATATCCTGGAATGTGAAGTCAAGTGGGCCTTAGAAAGCATCACTATGAACAAAGCTAGTGGAGGTGATGGAATTCCAGTTGAGCTATATCAAATCCTAAAAGAAGATGCTGTGAAAGTGCTGCACTCAATATGCCAGCAAATTTGGAAAACTCAGCAGTGGCCACAGGACTGGAAAATGTCAGTTTTCATTCCAGTCCCAAAGAAAGGCAATGCCAANTAATTTCATGGCTGCAGTCACCATCTGCAGTGATTTTGGAGCCCCCCAAATAAAGTCTGACACTGTTTCCACTGTTTCCCCATCTATTTTCCATGAAGTGATGGGACCGGATGCCATGATCTTCGTTTTCTGAATGTTGAGCTTTAAGCCAACTTTTTCAGTTTCCTCTTTCACTTTCATCAAGAGGCTTTTTAGTTCCTCTTCACTTTCTGCCATAAGGGTGGTGTCATCTGCATATCTGAAGTTATTGATATTTCTCCTGGCAATCTTGATTCCAGCTTGTGTTTTTTCCAGTCCAGCGTTTCTCATGATGTACTCTGCATAGAAGTTAAATAAGCAAGGTGGCAATATACAGCCTTGATGTACTCCTTTTCTTATTCGGAACCAGTCTGTTGTTCCATGTCCAGTTCTAACTGTTGCTTCCTGACCTGCATACAGATTACTCAGCCATAAAAAGAATAAAATAATGCCAAGGGTAGACTTAGAGATGATTATACTAAGTGAATTAAGTCAGAAAGACAAAAAAATATACGATGTCACTTATATGTGAAATGTAAAATATAACATAAATGAACTTTTCAGAAACAGAGCCACAGATGTAGGAACAGGCCTGTGGTTTCCAAGAGGGAGGAGGAGTTGGGCAAGGATGGACTGAGAGTCGGCAGAGGTAAAAGTTATATAAAGAATGGATGAACAACAAGGTCCTCCTGCACAGCACAGCAAACTATATTCAATATCCTGTGATAAGCCATAACGGAAAAGAACATGAAAAAGGGTATATATAAACATAACTGAATTACTTTACTATATGACAGCAATTAACACAGGATTATAAGCAAACTACACTTCAATAAAGTTAAAACAAAGCCTTAAAAAAAAAAGCCTAACATAACAGCTTCAGCTAGATCTTTTTCGGCAGTGGCTTGTAACTTGATTTAGTCTAATTTAAGATGCTGACAAACTTTAAGGCTGGTGCTTGAAAGAAACTTTCCAAGGAGATGAGGTGTATCTGAAGATGTGATGACTGATATATATAGAATAGATGATTTGCTTTCTTTGTAAAGCCAATTCTGGCCTCTGTAAGCCCATACTGAATTAAATCTTGGAGACAGAGTTTTGGGTGAAAAAGAAAAGAACAGTTTTATTGCTTTGTCAGACAAAGGGGGCCATAGCAAGCTAATGCCTTCAAAATCATGTGTCCCAACTTGGAGAGGATAATGAGAAGTTTAACAGTAATGGTTCAAAGAGGGTGTGATCAGCTTTTGTGGACTTTGTTCTGATTGGTTGGGGGTTAGGTAAGTAGGAGTCAGCATCATCAACCTTCAGGTTCCAACTGGTCTGGGGTCTATGTGCTTGTGAGCAGCAAACCATTCTTAACTTCTCCCACCTGGAGGGCATTTCAGTATCTGCAAAACAGCTCAAAGATACTGTGTTTGTACCCACTGATGGAGAGACAGGGCCTTTCCCCAAAGCTGTACCGTACTTTCTCTTGACTATTTCTCCCTGGTCTTGCCTCTCCTCTCTTCCCTAATTAGCAACAGACTGAATCTGCACCTTAGACCTTGGGGAAGGTGCTGGAGGCTGAATGAAGGCTATTTCCTGTAAGCAGAAAGGTTTTGTGCCCAGGAACCCCATAGGACCCTGCTTGTTATCATTTGCCCTTTCATGATGGTAGCAGGATAAACTTTTGAGAAGGTGCCAAATATCTAAGAATGTGTATCTGTCCCTGAAAGAATTTCTGTAGAATTCAACTCCATTAGTTAAAACAGTT
Organism: Raphicerus campestris; assembly: GCA_006410735.1. Taxonomy (NCBI): domain Eukaryota; kingdom Metazoa; phylum Chordata; class Mammalia; order Artiodactyla; family Bovidae; genus Raphicerus; species Raphicerus campestris. The sequence goes on along the minus strand of SJYW01013935.1, from coordinate 6,983 downwards.
TCTCTACCAACCAACCCCAGCCTGAAGCAGGATGCAATAACTAGATTAGCTATTTATCCCACCACTATCTTAAGACAAGTCTGTCAATTGCTTTAATTTACAAAGGTTATATTTAACTTCCATTCTTTTGACTATGCTAAGGATTGTATGTTTCAAAAGATCCTTTTAAAAACTTGTTTTTTGTGCTTACAATTTTTTTTCTATAGTAGATCAGTTTAATGATTAAACTTGACCCCTTTGACAAATCAGGGATTTGTCAAAAATTCTCTGGATTCCTAAGAATCAGGGAAGAGTTGGTTGCATAGGGTTTTGGGGTGCGGGTTGGGGGGGCTAATAAATGGAATATTACCTGCCATATCGGTAAAGAAAGGATGTCACAGTCATCAGCAATTACAGCCCTCCAACATGATCTGGTGAGCTCTAAGGGAACTCAGGAAGGAAAGAATACCTGCCATCTAGCAGCCATCAGACTGCAACCACTCCCTATGGTGAGCCCTGCGGAACTCAGGATGTGAAAACCCAAGATACTGGCCCTAGATAGCTAAGGTGTTTATCAAAAGAATGATTTCAGTGAGCTCAGACTCTTGCATCTTCCCATACAAAGAAAAGCGCTAAATTCCTTAAGTTGACATGTCTGGTTTTCTTTCATCAACAATAACCATTTGATGTTCATATAGATCCTGGCTCCCACCTCGCTTCTTCAGAGCAGTTCTCTCAGGGTTACTTGAGATACTATCTTAAAAATTCACACCCAGTAAAATGTAGTTCTCAACTTTTAGGATGTGAATATTTTTTAAGTTTACAGGGCTGAAAAATGGTTCTACACTTTAACTATGATGATGATTACATTTGTCAAAATTCAAACCAAGTTTTACTGAATGTAAATCCCATTTCAACAAACATGTCTTTTAAAAAGTTTAAAAACAAAAAGTGTCTCCAGCTAGAAATGATTAGTGAAGTGACAAACTGTTGAGAAGGCAACGAAATTTATCTTTTTAGGTATTCTTTGTTGGGACTGTGGTTGTAAAACACTTGTTTACATTGTAGCTCAGTTGGTAAAGAATCTGCCTGCAAGGCAGAAGACCCAGCTTTTATTCCTGGGTTGGGAAGATACCCTGGAGAAGGAAATGGCAACCCACTCCAGTACTCTTGCCTGGAGAATCCCATGGACAGAGGAGCCTGGCGGGCTACAATCTATGGGGTCGCAAGAGTCAGACATGACTTAGTGACTAAACCACCACCATATTATTACCATATGACAATTAAAAATAATCTCATATAACTTCTTTGGCTTCAACATAGTGCAGGCTCTAGGGGCCAATTGTGTTTTCTCCTGATTTACATTTAAGTAAAATATGTTTATTTCACACTTTTAAAAAATTTAAAAAAATTTTTTTTGGCCAAGATGCATAGCACATGGGATGTTAGTTCCTCTACCAAGGATCAAGCCTTTGTGCCCTGCAGTGGAAGTGTGGAGTCTTAACCATTGGGCTTCCAAGAAAAGTCCTCATTCCATACCTAAAATCATCTTGCTTGCCCATCACTCATGAACCATACTATCTCATTCACTCCTCCTAACAGCACCCCACTCTAGTACTCTTGTCTGGAAAATCCATGGATGGAGGAGCCTGGAAGGCTGCGGTCCATGGGGTAGCGAAGAGTCAGACACGACTGAGCGACTTCACTTTCACTTTTTACTTTCATGCCTTGGAGGAGGAAATGGCAACCCACTCCAGTGTTCTTGCCTGGAGAATCCCGGGGACGGGGGAGCCTGGTGGGCTGCCGTCTATGGGGTCGCACAGAGTCAGACACGACCGAAGCGACTTGGCAGCAGCAGCAGCAGCAACATCCCTGTACACTAGATGTTATTACCCTTATTTTATACTTGAGACAACCGGAGCTTAGAGGCTGAAATGACATATCCAAGGTGACACTCAGGTGCACAACATCATGATTTCATATTTGTAAACTATAATGGAAAAGAATTAAAACAATATAGATATACATGTATAACTGATCTCAATGAGGCAGCAGGGAGCAGTGGCATGAAGCAAGGTCTTAATTCCCTGCCCAGGAATTGAACCTGGGTGAGAACCAGGAATCCTAGCCACCAGACCAACAAGGGCTACAAGCTAAAAGATAATTTTCTCTGGCTATTTGTCCCCACTGAAAAATGCATTTATCGTGGAGGCAGAAACTGTAAATGCAGATACAAAGTTTATTATTAGAGGCATGGCACAAGAAGTGGGAGAGCACAGAGAGAAAGAGCTTGTTTAGCTGAGACAGAAGCAGGGCAGAGACGCACGGCCAGACGGAAAGGCTGTGGGCATTCCTCTCAGTGAGGAGGCACACAGCAAAGAGGCGGTTAAGTCATTTATACAGATCGGTTCCTCTGGTCTTTGTCTGCCTTCAGGCCAATTATCTGGCTTCTTCTTCCACACCTGCTCTACCCTGGGACCCTCTCCTGGGGCACACACACACCCCCCTCAGCTAAAATGGATCTTGAAGTGAAGGCTTCTGGGAGGAGCAAGACTCTTTATGGCCTGGAGTTATCCCCTGACTTTTGACTCCAAGGAGCCCTTCTGTGTCTCCCTTATCCTTTACTCAGACAAGGTTTTTTTTTCTCTCTCTTTATCTTTGCCATAATTATTCCCTTGAGGTGTTTGCAGGAGACCTGTAAGCATTCTTTAATGGCTGTTTACCCTGTTTCTGTTTTACTTCCATTTCTGAAAGCAGACAAGGGGCTGGTTGTAAATTCCTCAGCTGGAGCCCACCCATCTCTTGCCTCAGGAAATACAAAGAGGAGACTGGCTGATTCTAATTGTCCAACCTGGCGCCCATCTATCTCCTTCCTCATAATTGATACGTAACATACATATACACATATAATGGAATCATTTTGCAGTATACTTGAAACTAACACAATCGACTATAATAAAAACAAGCAAAAAGACCCAACCATCTCCAGACATACTTACAAAATTTTTTTTGAAAAGAACTTTTCAAGATCTACTTTCTTAGCAACTTTCAAATATACTGTACAGTATTATTAACTATACGAACCATGCTGTACATTATACCTCATGACTTAATTATTTTAGAACTGGAAGTTTGTACCTTTTGACCACTTTTACCCATTTTCCCCACCACTCACTCCATGCCCCTGGTAAACGTCAATCTGTTCTCTGTATCTATGAGTTCATTTTGTTGATTATTTTTTATTAAAAAAATATTTATTTCTTTATTTGACTACATTAAGTCTTAGTTTCAGTATGAAGAATCTAGTTCCCTGGCTAGGGATTGAACCCTGGTCCCCTGCATTGGGACCCCGCATGAATCTTAGCCACTGGACCACCAGGGAAGTTCCTGATATTGTATAATTGTATAAGGAGATCAAATGGTATTTTCTTTCCCTGTCTGACTTATTTCACTTAGCATAATGGCCTCAAGGTCCATATTGTCACAAATGGCATGATTTTTTTCCTCTTTTTTTTTTTTTTAATGCCTGATAGTAATTCATCCATCCTGAATAAACATTGGCAACTGTATGACACAGTTACTAAGATAAACAACCAGAGGAGGAACAAGGCTGCCCTGAGACAGGCTGGGGCCCGGAACCCTTTGCTGCAGGGAAGCACAGTTGCAGCAAATGTACAAAAGGTATAAAAAGACCGAAGAATCCTTACTGCCACTTCTGAAGAGCCAGGAGCAAAAAGTGGGTGTCAGGAGCAAAACCAGGGTACTGTGCATGCCCCCTGCACTCAATGCCACCAAAGGGTGGGCAAACCACCTAAGCCACCCCTCTGGCCAGCCACTGGATGCACCTGTTCCCTCACCCTCTACAAAGAACAAGCTCCCAAGCAAGTTCACTTATGAGAGGACGGAGCAAGCAAGGGAAATTGTTAGTCGTTCTCGCCCCTCTTTGCTACAGCAGGAGCTCCAGTAAACCCTTGCTTGAATTTCTATTTCCTTTTCTTTAAGTTTCTATTGATTGGGAAAGGCTAACAACCTTGGTGGGTATTGGCCCCAGCCATGAAGCTCTCCTCTGAGAAAGTTCTGGGTAACCTCGATAACTGACCGCTTGAGTGGCCCGCTTCTCCCTTCCTATGCCTTCATTCTTGTTCTTAGGTTTTAAATTAGACAATAAAGAGTGAACTTGAAAAACCTCTGGCATCCTCCTCCTTGGACTCTAATAAAGGCAGAGCACCATGTCTGTGCTCTCTCTCTACCTGTGATTTCACTATGTGGCCCCTAGAGCATCCTATACCCTTGAGGACCTGTGAGTAAGAAATCTTATTTTCACAAAGTTGCCCAGTGGCTGTTGCTAAGGTGTGTCTTGTGATCATAAGAACCACAAGGGCTGGTCCAGCCACCAGGTGATAAACAGACCTGGGTAAATCAAGCAATACAAATACTTTGGCCAGGAAAAAGCTTTGGGTATGGCTACTGCCTGGGAGCAAATAGCCTGCTGAGTGTTGCAGAGAATTATCTTGAAACCATGCACTGAGCTTATGCCTGTTTGAGCCCTAAAGTAATGCCAGGTCCCTAAACCACACCAGAGGAATCAGACGATGATGGCTGTAGAGTTCCCAAGAAGGGTATCTCCTTCCATGAAATGTTCAGTTCAGTCATTTCCAACTCTTTGCAACCCCATGGACTGCAACACACCAGGCTTCTCTGTCCATCACCAACTCCCAGAGCTTGCTCACACTCATGTCCATCAAGTCGGTAACACTATCCAACCATCTTATCCTCTGCTGTCCCCTTCTCCTCCTGCCTTTGATCTTTCTCAGCATCAGGGTCTTTTCCAATTAATCAGTTCTTTGCCTCAGGTGGCCAAAGTATTGGAGCTTCAGCTTCAGCATCAGTCCATCCAATGAATATTCAGGACTGATTTCCTTTAGGATAGACTTGTTTGATCTCCTTGCAGTCCAAGGGACTCTTCAGAGTCTTCTTTTGAAATGTGGTGTGAAGTAAAATTTATATTTTATGACAAGACAATAAAAATTTAAACATAAAAAGTCATCTCTGCCCTTTGACCTCCTCTCTCCCCTTATCTGTGACTGTGTACCTGTGTAACACAACTGTGCATTATACACCAAACCTCCCTACGGATAGGAGTACCTGCTCAGCTGTAGAGAGCAACACACTCCTAGCATTAATTAGACAACTCTTTAAAAGATTGAATTCCTTCTTGATCTTATCAGGGGTCACAAGATCCACTATGATAACACATATCTGGATTATGTAACTGTCAATAGCATATCATTTTGATGTATGTACAGCCCTGGGCTCCCCTGGTGGCTCAGTGGTAAAGAACCTTCCTGCTTGTTTTGCAGCTACCCCTGGAGGTTCAGACAGTAAGGAATCTGCTTGCAATGCAGGAGACTTGGGTTTGATCCCTGGGCTGGGAAGATCCCCTGGAGGAGGGAATGTCTACCCACTCCATTATTCTCACCTGGAGAATCCTGTGGACAGAGGAGCCTGGTGGGCTACAGTCCATGGGGTTGTAAAGAGTCAACATGACTGAGTCTTTGACACTTTGGCTTTCATAACCCAGTGCGGAATGTGAGAAGTACAGGGCACTTCAAGGTAATCGACTTCTCTCCCCTGAGCTCTCTGATTATTTCTTGACAATCTAGGGTTCACAGCTTCCATGTTACAGACAATAATGACGTCCTGGGAAATAGGCAAGAAATAAGATATAAAGAACCTGGGTTTCTGAATGCTTGAAAGGAGCAGAATCAGCCACTGACCTAGAATTCTGACTGTTGCATGAGACAGAAATAAACTATTTTGTTTGAGTCATTACTTTTTGCCTTTTTTTTTTTTTAGCAGATGGTGTAGATTGAATTATGTCCATTTCCCAAATTCATCTGTTGAAATCCTAACCCTCAATATTTCAGAATGTGACCTTATTTGGAAAGAAGACTGTTGCAGATATAAAGGGGCTTCCCTGCTGGCTCAGTGGTAAAGAATCTGGCTGCAATGCAGGAGACACAGGGGATGTGTGTTCGATCCCTGGGTAGGGAAGATCCCTTGAAGTAGGAAATGACACCCCACTCCAGTATTCTTGCCTGGAAAATTCCATGGATAGAGGAGCCTGGCAGGCTACAGTCCAGGGGGTCACAAAGAGTCAGACATGACAGAGTGAGTGAGCACCCATGCATGCAGATATAATATAGTTAAGGTGAGGTCATATTAGAGTACAATGGATTCCTAATCCAGAGTAACTGGAGTCCTTAATAAAAGGGAATATGTAGAGACAGACACTCACACAGGGAGGATGACATGTAAAGATGGAAGTAGGTGTCTACAAGTCAGGGATTCCAAAGAGAGCTAGTGAAACCACCAGGTGGGGAGAGAGGCATGGCAGAGACGCTGGCTTATGCCGCAGAAGAAAGCAGCCTGCTAGTGCCTTGATTTCAGACTGAGGGTCTCCAGGAGTGTAAGACCACACAGTTCTTTTATTTAAGCCATGTGTTGACAGTTTGTGGTATTTTGTTATAGAAACCCTAATACAGCAAATAGGCTACTCATCCTAACTATTACAAAAATTAGTATCAGAAGTGGAGTGTTCTAATCACAAAAGTAAAAAATTAGTCACACTAGTCTAGTGACCTGGGGGCAAGGACACAAATATTGCAGACTGGAAAGCTGGTAAACCTTGTTATGTCAAAGACCAATATTTAGTAATGTCATCACCTGGTATCAGTTCAGTTCAGTTGCTCAGTCGTGTCCAGCTCTTTGCGACTCCAGGAATCGCAGCATGCCAGACCTCCCTGTCCATCACCATCTCCTGGAGTTCACTCATACTCATGCTCATCCAGTCCATGATGCCATCCAGCCACGTCATCCTCTGTCGTCCCCTTCTCGTCCTGCCCCCAATCCCACCCAGCATCAGAGTCTTTTCCAATGAGTCAACTCTTTTCATGAGGTGGCCAAAGTACTGGAGTTTGCTTTAGCATCATTCCTTCCAAAAA
>SJYW01013934.1:0-13145 GCA_006410735.1 Raphicerus campestris | reverse complement strand
TTCTTTAAATAAGTAGCTTCAGTGCAGTGTTCCCAGAGCTCTGAGGATCCTAGAAGGTGGCATGGTGCCGTGACGGTCTACTCTAAGAATGTATGGCATGGATTCCAATTGAGATGACAACTTAATTTCCAGGTCTTGGATATGTAAGCCGGCAAAACTAACTTTGCCAGACAAACGTTTCAAGGCACGTATTTCCTACATACCTGGAAACACCACGGTCATTACCACATCTGGCAGTCTCTTTTTAAGTTCTAAGATTTCAGATACTCCATTATAGCACACCAACAGGATGCTGAAGGCAAAAATGTACAAATAGAGAAACATAAACCTGCTCCAATTAAAGGGGCCTGGAGCACATAACACCTTTTAAGTGCCCCCCAGAACCCCCAAAACACCATCAGGAAGCACCATGCTTGTACTTTTATATTCAGGAAATGTTTCTTAAGGAACTCAGAGCTGTTACACTAGTTCCACTGATATGAAACCATTCTTCAAAGGATTAAAATATGATTGCTACAATACTGTGTAGACATTGAGTGTGTAAACGTTTTCAGGTAGGCCAACCTGGGTTCAAATCCCATTTTAACATTTAGCCATATTATTAGCCATATAATTTGGCAAATTATTAGAAATCTGACATTGGGATTTCACCATTTGTTAAAAAAGGATAGTAATAATATCCTATCTAGCCAGGACCTCCCCATCTCTCCCTAGGACACAAGGACAAAGACACACAGACACATATAGTTTTTGGTCAAGGATCGAGGCAATGAAGGCATAAGGTGTTTGGCATAACGCCTGGCACATGTAAATGTTTAATAAACTCCAGTTGTATGATTATATGACTATATGGTGGCTAATCAATACAATCTTCATTTTATATTGTAGGTACCATATAATCCACTTATTAAGCTGCATGAATGAAAGCTATCGATCTATGTCTTCACTATGCAGCTGTTGATACAACGCTGAGTAACCAAGATAAGAGCNCAATACAATCTTCATTTTATATTGTAGGTACCATATAATCCACTTATTAAGCTGCATGAATGAAAGCTATCGATCTATGTCTTCACTATGCAGCTGTTGATACAACGCTGAGTAACCAAGATAAGAGCTCCTTACAGGGTTCCATGCCAGCTTCCATGCACCCTATCACGTCTAGTCTCTCTTTATCACACCATGTGCTTGCATTATGTAACCCCATATCATTGAGTAATCATTTCATCTGTTCAAGCCTTATGTCCCCAGGATAATTTTCACTCTTCAAAGATGGGACACAAGGTAGTTCAGCACACTGCTGCCCCATAGAGGACCAGACTCAGTGGGGACTCTATTAAATGGACTGAATAGCTAGGCCTAAGTTCCTAACACAAGAATGAATGCATTGTGCTAGCAATGTTGGGGGCAGACAAGTGCAAATGCAGCACTAGCGATATGCCTAATGGCCCAGGCATTGAAACCCAGCTGGCTGGTTCAAATCCCAGTGCTTCAATCTGCTCACCATGCAACTTAGATTAGTTGCCTAATCTAAGTCTAGTTTCTTCATCATCATCATCATCATTCCCTGCTCTGGAGAGAATTAAGTCTAGCTAGAGGATGGCTTAGACAGTAAAGAACTGGCCTGCCATGAGTTTGACCCCTGAGTCAGGAAGACCCCATGGAAAAGGGAATGGCTACGTACTCCAGTATTCTTGAAGCTTCCCTGGTAGCTCAGATGGTAAAAAATCTGCCTGCAATGCGGGAGACCCAGGTTTGATCCCTCGGTTGGGAAGATCCCCTGGAGAAGGATTCTATGGACAGAGGAATCTGGCAGGTTACAATCTGTGGGTTTGCAAAGATTCAGATACAACTGAACAACTAACACTTTCAATTTTTCAGAGGGTAGAGGTATACTCAAATAAACAATTCACAATTCAGGTAAGTGGGGAAGTATCAAAAGATCAGTACAGCAAAACCTTCATCTTACTCCACCTTGTTGTTGTTCAGTTGCTAAATCATGTTCAACTTTACAGTTCCATGGATGGAAGCACCCCAGGCCTCCCTGACCCCTCTATCTCCCAGAGTTTGTCCAAGTTCATGTCCATTGAGTCAGTGTTGCTATCCAACCATCTCATCTACTCTGCCTTAAGATGTGCTTGTATCTAAACAAACTTGCCAAGACAAAGAGGGCAATAAAGACACACTACAAAGATTGCTTGTTTCTAAGTGGGAATGCTGGGGTAAAAAGAACTTGCTAAAAATGTAAATTATTTAACAAATAACTAATTAGAATGCTGGAATATTTGTAGATTTTTAGTTAGGTTCTACTTGAGGGTCTGATAATAATGGTACAAAGCAAATCCATGTTTATGGTCCATTTTAAAAGCCAATAACTTGATTTGCTTTAGAAACCTGTTCAGCAACATGAGCCGATGTAAATGTGAATCTTGTGGGCTTGGAGTCAAGACTACCTGTGCTTAAAAGTCCAGTTTTGTCACTAACTGGACTCAGGTGACTTTGGCAATCTCTTTTAGCCTTAGCTGTCTTATTTTTAAATTGGGAATATCTCTCTTGTAGACTTTGCATGGAACATAAAATAGATTGTTTACATAAACAGACATCATGGGTGATCATTCAATGATATCAATTACTCTTGCATTTCTTCTCAAGATGAAACTGCTCCTGAAAGCCATATCCCTGTGACGCACGTAGTAGGTCCCAATCAGGCTGTATTTGGGGCTATTATCTCAATCACACGCACAGCCAAGCTCAGGTTAGGACTGCCTACTGTGAGCTCAAGATGGTGAGATTCCTGGCAGATACAAATAAATAAACACTTTCTCTATTCACTCTGCACTGCCAAAAGCAAAACAGGTAGAGGGAGTTACAGACAATAATTATTGGGGCAAGTGGAACTCTCATACAGCATTGGTAGGAGTATAAAATAGCTTAACCACTTTCAAACCATTTTGGTCCAGGAGTTTCTTATGAATTAAACACATCCCAAACTGTATGACCCAGAAATTCCACTCTTAGTTGTTTACTCAAGAAAAGGAAGAAGATGGAAACATTTCCACATAGAGGCTTGTGCAATAATGTTTATAGTAGCTTTCATCATCTTAGGGGAAAATTGGAAACAGCCCAGGTGTCCATAGAATTCATGTCATATAGGATTCCAATCACACTAGAGAATCAGCAACCAAAAAGGAACTACTGATATACACAACATGGATAAAGCCTGCATTATGATGGGTAAACGAAGCCTTGTATAAAGAGTAACTACTGTATGATTGTATATAAGGGAAGTTCTAAAACAAGAAAAACTAGTAATACATGTGGATTTAAAACAGGGACTGCTTCTGGGGGCTGGGGACAGGAGCTGCTTGGGGAAGTGCTCCAGGGAACTTCTGGGCTGATGGTAATGTTTTCTATCCTGATAGATGTTGTATTAAATAGGTGTATGTATTTGTCAGTTCATCACATGATATTTAAGGTTTGCATCTCGTATGAAATTTTACATCAAAAGATAAAAGAGTAACATTGACCTCTAGTTAATAATGAGCATGCTGAGGTTTTAGGGTTGAAATGAACTGATTTCTACAATGCACTTTGCAATGCCTCAAGTAAAGCAAGCTAGACTGAGAGACAAAAGGATAGAGGAATATGATAAAACAGATTTGGTTAAAATATAAATGTAGACTCTAGGTAGTCTGTATATGGATGTTCATTATATTGTTCTTTCAACTTCCTAAAACTGTCTTAGAGAGAAAAAAAACAAATCAGGAGCATTTTTCATATCCCCCTGACACCAAATTCAGTCACCAAGCAAAATACTTTTGCTATTGTTTAGTTGCTAAGTTGTGTCCAACTCTTTTGTGACCTCATGGATTGCAGCGCGACAGGCTCTTCTGTCCATGGGATTTCCCAGGCAAGAATACTGGAGTGTGTTGCCATTTCTTCCATCAGGAGATCTTCCAAACCCAGGGATCAAACCTTCATCTCCTCCATTGGCAGACAGATTCTTTACTACTGAGTCACCAGGGGCAGACTACAATTCACAGGGTTCCAAAAGAGTCAGACACAACTTAGCAACTAAAACAACAAAGATATCCTTGGATCATTTATAAATATTTCATTTTTATCTGTCCCAACTATGTTTCTTTGCACTGCATGGTCTACACAACCTATGAAGCACAGATATTTTTGAGTCAGCCATCACGGGGTTCTGGCTGTTGACATTCCCTTCCTTCTCACAAAGAACTCAAACAGTAATTTAGAGGTTCTTTTTTCTTGTGTGTAATGGAGGCCTCCATCATAAATGAATGGCCTGAAACTTCTGAAGTCTCTCCCACATTCTCTTACCAGGCCTCTGATTACCACTAGATAGCTGAGACCTGACTTATGAAAGCTGGAACTCGGGCCATGCTCCAAAATGCAGGACCACCAATGATGGGGATGAACCCTCACACCTGCTCCCTGAGCAACAAAAATCAGTACTGGGTATGCATCTTGCTGTCGTGGCTACATATGACTGGGTTTACAACACACTGAGAAAGTTACGTGACTGACTCCCCCTGAATTCTGAGAGCCAAGCCGCTGATGCTTCTTCTTTTTACAAATGAGAAAATGGAGGATTGTGGTATAAATGAACTATTCAAAAGCATACAACTTGAATTCACAGTCTTTTAAACCTAGAATTCTAATCTTTGCCCCTTACCACACACTGCCCTGAAACCACCTCTCACCCCTGGCAAGAAATAGCCAATTTTACAAAGGCCTGACCAGGACAAAACTGGGTGAGGAGCATTTAAGATAGTGGCTTTCACATTGCAAGCTGAAAAAAAAAATTAGTTAAGTCCTGACTATAGACAGTTCTAAAGTAGATAAGATAATAGATCTGTGTCACATTTAAGAATAAACATTAATTCCTGAAACTCAGTTCAGTTGTCTATCGTCCCTCTAGATGACAGCTTTAGATCTGAGGTTTAATTTCCCAGATTAGAAAAGTAACACTGGAAAGGGCTGATCAAGGTGCTGAAGAAGGCTAGCCTGGATCAGGAACCACTTGCGCACGGCCTCTAGCCCTCTGCAGCAGAGAAGCACAGTCACCACCAGCAGCGACAGTGTCTGGATTGCAGCCCTGACCAGCAAGCAGGCCTCACCGGCTGCGTGACACGTCAGAGCAGGGCAGCGGTCCTGCACACAGCCCTCCCTTGTTTCTTCTCTCAGCACTTTCCAAAGAAGAATCTTCATTTTGGCAAGTTTTATTGACTGAAGAGTTAGCGGTCCTCTCTGCCACCTTCCAGAACTCACAGCCCCCAATTAGCAAAACATAAAACCCAAAGCCTTGATGTTGACCACGTTCAGTTATATTCCCTCATGCTCCCCTCCCCAGTTCAATTTTCTTTTTTCCAGAAGCAACCCTATCATTTATCTGGTGCACATTTTCCAGTTTATACCCTAACAATTTTAGGATGTGTGCAGGAGCGACATATAGCATTGCTTAGAGGGATTTTTTTCTTATTACATTCAACTACTGTGAGGTACATGTCCTGCTGTTTTCATTCATTTTTTTTCAGATGTATCCATATTTATACATTTTTTTTGGGTAATATGCTGCATAGTATTCCATCACACACAGTCTATAAACGGTCCCCAATACACTGTTACTATAAGCAGCACTGCCATGAATATTCTTAGACATGTCTCGAGTTCATATGGAATTTTGTTTAAGGTATAGTTGGAAGTAGAATTGTTGAGTTGTCATATACACGTATATGTAGTCACTGCCAACCTCACAGTCCAGGCAAACCCGACCAATAACTTAATACATGTCCTTAAGACTTTACACACCTGTACACACACACACACACACACACACACACACACACACATATATATATGATCTTAACATGAATTTAGATAAAACTGTCTCATGGTTTATGCTGGGTTACAGAAGACTGTTTTCTGCATTAATTGACCAGTGTCCAACTGATGCACATTATGGGTCTTTCCTTCATTACAGTAATTCAAAGAACTTCGCACAGTGACACAGTAGTTCTAGAACGTGTAGAACAGACTGGAACTGTTGGATCTACCTCTTGTTTTTACAAGGGAAAAAAGGCTGGGGTGAGAAGCTGGCCTACAGACACCTCAGGAAATGAGAAATGATGGGGCTGGGGACCCCATTTCCTACAGTCTGGTCTCCAGTACTCTAGGGGTCATCTGCTCTGCTTAAGTGAACAAAACATTCCAATACACAGTTGGGGCTTCCCTTGTGGCTCAGACTGTAAAGAATCTGCCTACAATGCAGGAGACGCAGGTTCAAACCCTGGGTTGGGAAGATTCCCTGGAGTAGGGAATGGCAACCCACTCCAGTATTCTTGCCTGGAGAATTCCATGGACAGAGGAGCCTGGCGAGTTACAGTCCACTGGGTCACAGAGTTGGACGTGACTGAGCGACTAACATAATACACAGTATTCCTTTTACATGTTAGGTGCTGTCTCCACTAGCATGGTAGAATCTGTGACCACACAATATAGTGATGGGTTCAAACTCTAAGAGGCAAGGGGAGATCTCCATGCTCCAGTCTCAGGAAAGAACAAGAACAGAAAAAGCTGCCTGCATACCTAGTTCTCCCCAATAAGCTTATTCACCTGCCTATAATCCAGGCCAGACATCCACCCCCAACTCCATTTCAAAACCTTTAACTGAGCATGTGCGGCCTGCTCTGTTGCTGAGTGGACAGGCTCACGTGCACGTACACACATAATGGAAGAGTGCAGCAGCCCCAGTGCCTCGCCTTTGGCATTTATGAGTTTGAATCCTGACTCAGCTTCTCATTAGCTGTGTGACCGTAGACAAATTATCTGACCATTCAGGCTCCCACCTCCTCATCTTAAAAAAAAAAAAAAGTAGGTAAAATTAGTATATATCTTATAGGGTTTTGTGAAAAGTAAATAAATTACTACATTAAGTGCTCAGAAAAATCCCAATATTTAGGATACTTGCTTAGTGCTAGTGCCTGAAACAAAGACAAGGTCCCTGGACTAAACGAGCTAGTAAATTTATCAGAATGTCAAATAAAAACAGTAAAAGCGGGTGTGGCTGCCAGTCAGAGGAAATGCACCGTTCCAGAGGGCACACAAGAGGCACAGGAGAACTGGAGGGGGCTCCTCAACTCAAGGAGCATTCTGAAAGGCTGAGAAAGCTCACTCAGAACACTCCTGGACAAGGCCACACCCTCAGCGCCGGGCCAGGGCTTTAGCAAACGCGGATCTCTTTCAGGGACTAGAAACGTAGGCCCCAGGGACGCAGACATGATGGAAACACTGAAAGCGCATGGTGCATGGACAAGGCCTGTCCTGTGCCTCTCCCCACCCCCGGAGCGTCTCTGCANGGAGACCCAGGTTTGATCCCTCGGTTGGGAAGATCCCCTGGAGAAGGATTCTATGGACAGAGGAATCTGGCAGGTTACAATCTGTGGGTTTGCAAAGATTCAGATACAACTGAACAACTAACACTTTCAATTTTTCAGAGGGTAGAGGTATACTCAAATAAACAATTCACAATTCAGGTAAGTGGGGAAGTATCAAAAGATCAGTACAGCAAAACCTTCATCTTACTCCACCTTGTTGTTGTTCAGTTGCTAAATCATGTTCAACTTTACAATTCCATGGATGGAAGCACCCCAGGCCTCCCTGACCCCTCTATCTCCCAGAGTTTGTCCAAGTCCATGTCCATTGAGTCAGTGTTGCTATCCAACCATCTCATCTACTCTGCCTTAAGATGTGCTTGTATCTAAACAAACTTGCCAAGACAAAGAGGGCAATAAAGACACACTACAAAGATTGCTTGTTTCTAAGTTGGAATGCTGGGGTAAAAAGAACTTGCTAAAAATGTAAATTATTTAACAAATAACTAATTAGAATGCTGGAATACTTGTAGATTTTTAGTTGGGTTCTACTTGAGCTTCTGATAATAATGGTACAAAGCAAATCCATGTTTATGGTCCATTTTAAAAGCCAATAATTTGATTTGCTTTAGAAACTTCTGTTCAGCAACATGAGCCGATGTAAACGTGAATCTTGTGGCCTTGGAGTCAAGACTACCCGTGCTTAAAAGTCCAATTCTGTCACTAACTGGACTCAGGTGACTTTGGCAATCTCTTTTAGCTTTAGCTGTCTTATTTTTAAATTGGGAATATCTCTCTTGTAGACTTTGCATGGAGCATAAAATAGATTGTTTACATAAACAGACATCATGGGTGATCATTAAATAATATCAATTACTCTTGCATTTCCTCTCAAGATGAAACTGCTCCTGAAAGCCATATCCTTGTGACGCACGTAGTAGGTCCCAATCGGGCTGTATTTGGGGCTATTATCTCAATCACACGCACAGCCAAGCTTAGGTTAGGGCTGCCTACTGCGAGCTCAAGATGGTGAGATTCCTGGCAGATACAAATAAATAAACACTTTCTCTATTCAACTCTGCACTGCCAAAAGCAAAACAGGTAGAGGGAGTTACAGACAATAATTATTGGGGCAAGTGGAACTCTCATACAGCATTGGTAGGAGTATAAAATAGCTTAACCACTTTCAAACCATTTTGGTCCAGGAGCTTCTTATGAATTAAACACATCCCAAACCATATGACCCAGAAATTCCACTCTTAGTTGTTTACTCAAGAAAAGGAAGAAGATGGAAACATTTCCACATAGAGGCTTGTGCAATAATGTTTATAGTAGCTTTCATCACCTTAGAGGAAAATTGGAAACAGCCCAGGTGTCCATAGAATTCATGTCATATAGGATTCCAATCACACTAGAGAATCAGCAACCAAAAAGGAACTACTGATATACACAACATGGATAAAGCCTGCATTATGATGGGTAAACGAAGCCTTGTATAAAGAGTAACTACTGTATGATTGTATATAAGGGAAGTTCTAAAACAAGAAAAACTAGTAATACATGTGGATTTAAAACAGGGACTGCTTCTGGGGGCTGGGGACAGGAGCTGCTTGGGGAAGTGCTCCAGGGAACTTCTGGGCTGATGGTAATGTTTTCTATCCTGATAGATGTTGTATTAAATAGGTGTATGTATTTGTCAGTTCATCATATGATATTTAAGGTTTGCATCTCGTATGAAATTTTACATCAAAAGATAAAAGAGTAACATTGACCTCTAGTTAATAATGAGCACGCTGAGCTTCTAGGGTTGAAATGAACTGATTTCTACAATGCACTTTGCAATGCCTCAAGTAAAGCAAGCTAGACTGAGAGACAAAAGGATAGAGGAATATGATAAAACAGATTTGGTTAAAATATAAATGTAGACTCTAGGTAGTCTGTATATGGATGTTCATTATATTGTTCTTTCAACTTCCTAAAACTGTCTTAGAGAGAAAAAAAACAAATCAGGAGCATTTTTCATATCCCCCTGACACCAAATTCAGTCACCAAGCAAAATACTTTTGCTATTGTTTAGTTGCTAAGTTGTGTCCAACTCTTTTGTGACCTCATGGATTGCAGCGCGACAGGCTCTTCTGTCCATGGGATTTCCCAGGCAAGAATACTGGAGTGTGTTGCCATTTCTTCCATCAGGAGATCTTCCAAACCCAGGGATCAAACATCAAACCTTCATCTCCTCCATTGGCAGACAGATTCTTTACTACTGAGTCACCAGGGGCAGACTACAATCCACAGGGTTCCAAAAGAGTCAGACACAACTTAGCAACTAAAACAACAAAGATATCCTTGGATCATTTATAAATATTTCATTTTTATCTGTCCCAACTATGTTTCTTTGCACTGCATGGTCTACACAACCTATGAAGCACAGATATTTTTGAGTCAGCCATCACGGGGTTCTGGCTGTTGACATTCCCTTCCTTCTCACAAAGAACTCAAACAGTAATTTAGAGGTTCTTTTTTCTTGTGTGTAANACACAACCTATGAAGCACAGATATTTTTGAGTCAGCCATCACGGGGTTCTGGCTGTTGACATTCCCTTCCTTCTCACAAAGAACTCAAACAGTAATTTAGAGGTTCTATTTTCTTGTGTGTAATGGAGGCCTCCATCATAAATGAATGGCCTGAAACTTCTGAAGTCTCTCCCACATTCTCTTACCAGGCCTCTGATTACCACTAGATAGCTGAGACCTGACTTATGAAAGCTGGAACTCGGGCCATGCTCCAAAATGCAGGACCACCAATGATGTGGCTGAACCCTCACACCTGCTCCCTGAGCAACAAAAATCAGTACTGGGTATGCATCTTGCTGTCGTGGCTACATATGACTGGGTTTACAACACACTGAGAAAGTTACGTGACTGACTCCCCCTGAATTCTGAGAGCCAAGCCGCTGATGCTTCTTCTTTTTACAAATGAGAAAATGGAGGATTGTGGTATAAATGAACTATTCGAAAGCATACAACTTGAATTCACAGTCTTTTAAACCTAGAATTCTAATCTTTGCCCCTTACCACACACTGCCCTGAAACCACCTCTCACCCCTGGCAAGAAATAGCCAATTTTACAAAGGCCTGACCAGGACAAAACTGGGTGAGGAGCATTTAAGATAGTGGCTTTCACATTGCAAGCTGAAAAAAAAAATTAGTTAAGTCCTGACTATAGACAGTTCTAAAGTAGATAAGATAATAGATCTGTGTCACATTTAAGAATAAACATTAATTCCTGAAACTCAGTTCAGTTGTCTATCGTCCCTCTAGATGACAGCTTTAGATCTGAGGTTTAATTTCCCAGATTAGAAAAGTAACACTGGAAAGGGCTGATCAAGGTGCTGAAGAAGGCTAGCCTGGATCAGGAACCACTTGCGCACGGCCTCTAGCCCTCTGCAGCAGAGAAGCACAGTCACCACCAGCAGCGACAGTGTCTGGATTGCAGCCCTGACCAGCAAGCAGGCCTCACCGGCTGCGTGACACGTCAGAGCAGGGCAGCGGTCCTGCACACAGCCCTCCCTTGTTTCTTCTCTCAGCACTTTCCAAAGAAGAATCTTCATTTTGGCAAGTTTTATTGACTGAAGAGTTAGCGGTCCTCTCTGCCACCTTCCAGAACTCACAGCCCCCAATTAGCAAAACATAAAACCCAAAGCCTTGATGTTGACCACGTTCAGTTATATTCCCTCATGCTCCCCTCCCCAGTTCAATTTTCTTTTTTCCAGAAGCAACCCTATCATTTATCTGGTGCACATTTTCCAGTTTATACCCTAACAATTTTAGGATGTGTGCAGGAGCGACATATAGCATTGCTTAGAGGGATTTTTTTCTTATTACATTCAACTACTGTGAGGTACATGTCCTGCTGTTTTCATTCATTTTTTTTCAGATGGATCCATATTTATACATTTTTTTTGGGTAATATGCTGCATAGTATTCCATCACACACAGTCTATAAACGGTCCCCAATACACTGTTACTATAAGCAGCACTGCCATGAATATTCTTAGACATGTCTCGAGTTCATATGGAATTTTGTTTAAGGTATAGTTGGAAGTAGAATTGTTGAGTTGTCATATACACGTATATGTAGTCACTGCCAACCTCACAGTCCAGGCAAACCCGACCAATAACTTAATACATGTCCTTAAGACTTTACACACCTGTACACACACACACACACACACACACACACACACACACATATATATATGATCTTAACATGAATTTAGATAAAACTGTCTCATGGTTTATGCTGGGTTACAGAAGACTGTTTTCTGCATTAATTGACCAGTGTCCAACTGATGCACATTATGGGTCTTTCCTTCATTACAGTAATTCAAAGAACTTCGCACAGTGACACAGTAGTTCTAGAACGTGTAGAACAGACTGGAACTGTTGGATCTACCTCTTGTTTTTACAAGGGAAAAAAGGCTGGGGTGAGAAGCTGGCCTACAGACACCTCAGGAAATGAGAAATGATGGGGCTGGGGACCCCATTTCCTACAGTCTGGTCTCCAGTACTCTAGGGGTCATCTGCTCTGCTTAAGTGAACAAAACATTCCAATACACAGTTGGGGCTTCCCTTGTGGCTCAGACTGTAAAGAATCTGCCTACAATGCAGGAGACGCAGGTTCAAACCCTGGGTTGGGAAGATTCCCTGGAGTAGGGAATGGCAACCCACTCCAGTATTCTTGCCTGGAGAATTCCATGGACAGAGGAGCCTGGCGAGTTACAGTCCACTGGGTCACAGAGTTGGACGTGACTGAGCGACTAACATAATACACAGTATTCCTTTTACATGTTAGGTGCTGTCTCCACTAGCATGGTAGAATCTGTGACCACACAATATAGCGATGGGTTCAAACTCTAAGAGGCAAGGGGAGATCTCCATGCTCCAGTCTCAGGAAAGAACAAGAACAGAAAAAGCTGCCTGCATACCTAGTTCTCCCCAATAAGCTTATTCACCTGCCTATAATCCAGGCCAGACATCCACCCCCAACTCCATTTCAAAACCTTTAACTGAGCATGTGCGGCCTGCTCTGTTGCTGAGTGGACAGGCTCACGTGCACGTACACACATAATGGAACAGTGCAGCAGCCCCAGTGCCTCGCCTTTGGCATTTATGAGTTTGAATCCTGACTCAGCTTCTCATTAGCTGTGTGACCGTAGACAAATTATCTGACCATTCAGGCTCCCACCTCCTCATCTTAAAAAAAAAAAAAAGTAGGTAAAATTAGTATATATCTTATAGGGTTTTGTGAAAAGTAAATAAATTACTACATTAAGTGCTCAGAAAAATCCCAATATTTAGGATACTTGCTTAGTGCTAGTGCCTGAAACAAAGACAAGGTCCCTGGACTAAACGAGCTAGTAAATTTATCAGAATGTCAAATAAAAACAGTAAAAGCGGGTGTGGCTGCCAGTCAGAGGAAATGCACCGTTCCAGAGGGCACACAAGAGGCACAGGAGAACTGGAGGGGGCTCCTCAACTCAAGGAGCATTCTGAAAGGCTGAGAAAGCTCACTCAGAACACTCCTGGACAAGGCCACACCCTCAGCGCCGGGCCAGGGCTTTAGCAAACGCGGATCTCTTTCAGGGACTAGAAACGTAGGCCCCAGGGACGCAGACATGATGGAAACACTGAAAGCGCATGGTGCATGGACAAGGCCTGTCCTGTGCCTCTCCCCACCCCCGGAGC
>SJYW01013933.1:0-23693 GCA_006410735.1 Raphicerus campestris | reverse complement strand
TTTTTTTTTTTTTTTTTTTTTGAGGAAACAAGATTAGAGAAAACTGGACAGACTGTGCAGGCCACATAATTCAGGATGACGCCTTGGAATGGCCACTTTATTTATTAATTATTTTTGTTTATTTATTGGGCTTCCTTGGTGGCTTAGATGGTAAAGAATCTGCCTGTAATGCAGGAGGTTCGGGTTCGACCCTTGGGTCAGGAAGATCCCCTGGAGAAGGGAATGGCAACCCACTCCAGTATTCTGGCCTGGAGAATTTCGTGGACGGAGGAGCCTGGTGGGCTACGGTCCATGGAGTTGCAAAGAATCAGGCATGACTGAGCAGCTAACACTTTCACTTTACTTGGGAAAGGAATCCAGGCAAGGAATAGGCCTGAACACTTACTGTTCCTGAAAGAGTCAGTCAAGATGGATATTTGTAGGTCCTTGGCCTCAGTTCCTGCCATCACCTGTGTATTCTTGGAAGTCCAGGTGACTCTAGCATCTTCTGCAGGAAAATGCTAGGAAAGTGGCCAGACTGTGGGCAAGGCCATCCAGCCTAAAATATTTCCCTGGAGTTACTGTCTTTGCGTGAACTCAAGGCTTTGAGAGATGTTTAACTTTATTATCTGGAGGGTTCAGGGTATGTTGAACCCAACAGACAATAACAAGGGGCCTCCTTTGTGTATGATTTGTTTATAGACTCATCACGGTTTGGTGCTGCAGAAGGTTACAACTTTGACAATAAAAAGGTTAGAGAGTCTCTTTTTATTGAAGCTAGAGTTTGGAAGACATTTATAGAAAATTCAGTGTCTTTTCAAAATGTGGCATAATCAGGAATGACTCTTTCTTCCTGTCTCCCAATATGAGTAGAGAATTAGAAATTAAAAAATGAGTTACAGGAGAGAAAAGCAACCAAGAATATCCAGCCCTAAAACCCACAATAAACCTAATCTAGTTTGCTGATTTTTCCGTCTGTTTTCAAAAACATTTCTCCATTTGGATTCTGGAAGAAGATCTCTGTAGAGTGAGGTCACAGTGTAGTAGGAAGTGTGTTGACCCAACACCCAGACACTGATTCCAGCCAAATTCTGTTACGAACTTACTGTGGGATTTCTGTCACAAAACAGAATGCTTCTATTCTGTGAAATGAGAATGCTGACTGGAGGTTAGAATGGTCCCAGAGAAATATAATGTGAAACACATTTAAAATATTCTAGTTGCCACACTAAAATAAGTAAAAACAAATAGGTAAAATTAGGTTTAATAATATATTTTGTCTAGCTCAGTATATCCAAGATATTGTCATTTGGGCATGTAGTCAATATAAAAATATTTATTAATATTTTGTATTCTTTTTCCTGAACTAAGTCTTCAAAATCTGGTGGGTATCTGGTGGGTATTTGCATTTATATTTCATTCAGACCAGCCAAAGTTCTAATGCTCAGTGACCACATGTGGCTAGTGGCCACCACAAAATATAGTGAAGTTGCAGATGGTGTCAGACATGACTTAATGACTGAACAGTGAACGATGACAAGGTGGCTATCAGGATCATTTCTGGTCTGACATTCTAAGCATTTAAGTCAGTGCCTTTGGAGACACTGTTTTTGGTTTATCTTTTAAATTATTCTGTCTTAAGTAAAGTACCAGGGGTTGCAATATCTACTGGAAAGAAAACAACTGCAACAGCTTACTATTCTTAAAATGTTAGTCGTTTAGCTGTGTCCACCTCATTGCGACCCACGGACAGTAGCCAGCCATGGTCCTCTGTCCATGGAATTCTCCAGGGAAGAATACTGGAGCAGGTTGCCATTCCCTTCTCCAGGGGATCTTCCCAATCCAGGGATTGAACCCTGGGTCTCCTGCATTGCAGGCAGAATTTTTTACCATCTGAGGCATCAGGGAAGCCCTACTAGATACTCCGAACTAGATGCCAAATATTATTCTTAATATTTATATTAAAGAGAAGAGAAGTCGCTCAGTTGTGTCTGACTCTTTGCGATCCCATGGACGGTAGCCCACCAGGCTCCTCGGCTCATGGGATTTTCCAAGCATGAATACTGGAGTGGGTTGTCATTTCCTTCTCCAGGGGATCTTCCTGACCCAGGGATCGAACCCGGGTCTCCGGAATTGCAGGCAGACGCTTTACCATCTGAGCCACCAGGGAAGCCCAATATTTATATTAACTCAGGTAATTCTTATGGTGACACAAGAAGATGGATAATACTTGTTCTGCTCATTTTAGAGATAACAAAGCCGAAGTAGGAGGAGGCTCAGTAAGCAGAAATTTCATCTGTAGTGTCAGCTCCAGAACCTGCATGGGGTCCCCTGAAAGTTCTGATTTCTCCATTCTGTTCAGAAAAAGGGAACCATGGAGCAGAAAGTGGACAGACATAGCCCAGGGTAGCAATGTTATTAGTTATTTCACTTCTTTCTGGGAGCTTTGAACTTCAGGCCTTGCTCACAGCTAAACTGACTTGTTTGACATGCTGGAGTCCCCAGGAGCCATGGGGATCACATGGATTGGAAGGCATAAGGGAAACTTTTCTTTATCCATCTCCAAAGTCTTTTACAAAGAGAGAACTTATGATACATAATTCCTTGAATACCACATTTTCCTTCTTATTTAAGTATGTTCCTCCTGTTGAAACCATAGCTTCTGATATCTCCTCTGCTCATTGTCCTTTTACAAAAGTTGAACAACATGTGAGAGTTGGACTATAAAGAAGGCTGAGCACTGAAGAATTGATGCTTTTGAACTGTGGTGTTGGAGGAGACTCTTGAGAGTCCGTTGGACTGCAAGGACATTCAACCAGACCATCCTAAAGGAAATTAGTCCTGAATATACATTGGAAGGACCGATGTTGAAGCTGCAACTCCAATACTTTGGCCACCTGATGCAAAGAACTGACTCATTTGAAAAGACCCCAATGCTGGGAAAGATTGAAGGCAGGAGGAGAAGGGACAACAGAGGATGAGATGGTTGGATGGCATCACCAACTCAATGGACATGAGTTTGAGTAAACTCTGGGAGTTGGTGATGGACAGGGAAGCCTGGCGTGCTGCAGCCCACAGGGTCCCAAAGAGTCAGACACGACTGAGTGACTGACCTGAGAAGTGGAAAAGAGCAGCTTGTTCATTTGAAGTTGGCAATCTGAGGGTTAGTAGTTGCAATCTGAATGGACATGGATGCTCCTGGGAAGCCTGCTTTTCAGTTAACGGCAAAGTTCCTCCATTAGGACAGCAATAGTCCCTCAGTGACCGTGGGCCCCCAGCTCATTTATTCCATGTGCATTGGAAGGATTCTCTTTGGCTGCCTCTTCTCAGGGTTCCTATGTTCTACTCCTGGGTTGCAAAGACCTGATAGTGTTTCTGAACCATTTAGGGCTCAGAGCAAGACCAGATGGCAGGCCAAGCCTGGGTTCAAGGTTTAGTTTCCATAGGACGTGGGCACTAGATTATACCATATGGGGTGTGGGTACTCCCTGCGGACCTGGACTATGACCTAGATCTCTAAGGAAGAATTTAGAAAGTGGAAGGCTTGTTGGTCACATTCATGAATTTCTCAAAAACTAGAGATGAAATAGTGTGAGTGGAGGTGAGAGGAAGTAAGTTCAAAAGGAGAGAGGGAAAAGGACATGAGAATGAGGCAGGCAAACAATATTTATTAAAGCTACCATAGGACTTTTCATGTTAATATGTTGACAGATTATTGAGAAAGCAGTTTAAGACTATATAATTCAATAGTAATCTTCCTGACTCAGAGATGGAACCCGGGTCTCCCACATTGCAGGCAGATTCTTTACCTTCTGAGCCACCAAGGAAGCCCATTAAAGAGACAAATTTACCAAATTTATTATATTTAAAGAGTTTATTTACCAAAGATCTTTTAATTTGATGGCAACCTCCCTCTGACTTCCTCCTCTGCTGGAGGTCCAGCCCAGGGCAGACTCTGCTGGGGAGGCAGTAGCCATCTCAACACCCTGCCTTCTTCCCCACCTTAGCGTAGCATGCTGCCTTCATAACACACAGCGTAATGGAGATGTGTGCAGTTTTCCCTTAATGGACCCCGAGTTTCATGAATATCTCTAAACCCTTCAGATCTCATTCTATTGATTCCTCAGGATCTAACCCGGGCTCCTCATTGGGACCCAGTAAAGAAATCTGTTATCATGATCAAGATGATAAACACAATAAGGGACATTATCTAGGGAAGTCTCAGAGGTCTAAGAAAGGTTTCTAGGCTTCCATCATCCTTTTCAATCCTGGGAAAGAGAAAAGTAAAAATTGATTTGAAAATGACACGTGTTTTTATCTTTGAACATTTTCATTTCGTCTCATGTTTCCCAGGAAGTATGAAAATACATGGGTAAAAACCAAGTGTAATGTCAGAAATTTTGAATTTCTTAAAAACAAATTTTAACTGCAATTACCTTAGCTTTAGTTTTCAGAACATTTCCAAATAGATTAGATCAGGATGTTGCTTACAACTCTAAGTTAATTTTTGATTAAGTCCCACATGATTTATTTGGGGAAGGGTGTATGTCATGGCCTGTACAGAATGTTCTAGAATGCTTTTCAAATTATGATTTGGAAGACATTTGTGTTGTGAGCCTAAACTGATAATTTTGAGTACTAATATATAATTTTATGCAAAAACTTTCTTAATGAGCATTTGCTGTTACCATGTTTTTCTGCTTTATGATATGAGTCATTAAAATAATACTGTCACTAGAAACTTGGCCTTGGGACTTCCCTAATAGTCCAGTGGTTAAAATTTCACCTTCCAATGAAGGGGTTGCAGGTTTAATCCTGGGGAGCTAAGATCCTCCATGTCTTGTGGCCAAAAAGTCAAAACATAAAACAGAAGCAGTATTGTAATAAATTCAATAAAGACTTTAAAAATGGTCCACATAAAAAAACTTAATAAAAACTTGGCCTCAACAAAAGAAAAATATGGTTATTTGTAGAAAAAGCTCTAAGACAAAAATCGTAACTTTTAGTGAGCTAAACATTTGCTTGTTCAGTTCAGCATTAAGAATTAACTTTCATGGTATACTTCCCAAAGAAGAGTAAACAATAGAATTATAGTCTCATCTTACATCTCAGTTTATGGCAGAATATTTGTGATCTTAGTTTAAGAATGACAGGGCTTTGCACACTGACCTCTCCATATTCACCTTTTCGAAAGGGTGAATAGATGATAACTATTTAATCTTAATCCCAATCATGCTATTATTCTCATTTTAATGACATGTCATATAGAAACCCAAGTTAAGTGAAATGTTATCTCCTAAATCAGAATGCCATTTTTTTCATTAGTAGCCTTGTATTACAAAAATTTCTCAATTATATTACACTTTTAAAATTGTATTGATAGAAAATTAAAAAAAATTTTGTTATATAAGTACTTAAAAGGGCTTCCTTGGTAGCTCAGATGGTAAAGAATCTGCCTGTAATGCAGGAGACCTGGGTTTGATCCCTGGGTTGGGAAGATCCCTTGGAGAAGGGCATGGGAACCCACTCCAGTATTCTCACCTGGAGAATCCCCATGGACAGAGGTGCCTGGCAGGGTACAGTCCATGGGGTCACAAAGAGCTGGACATGACTAAAGTGACTGAGCATGGTACAGCACAGCAAGAACTTACAGAGTGTCCTTAGTTTGGCTCTTGGCCTGTTAAACCTAAAATATTCAAAGTTTGAGAAGGAAATGGCAACCCACTCCCGTATTCTTGCCTGAAGAATTCGACAGACAGAGGAGCCTGGTGGGCTAGAGGCCATGGGATGGAAAAGAGTTGGACACGACTGAACTACTTTCATTCACTCATTCAAAGTTTAGAGGGAGACATAATTTTAAGTGCTTACCTTATAAAAGAAAGATTTTGGGACTCAAATTTATGTTTCCACCTTAGAAGCTAGAAAAAGAAGAGTAAATTAATTACAAAAATACTATAAAGATGGAAAGTTCAGAATTTAGGATCAAATATAGCATTCAAAACAGATGGTGAATTAAAAAAAGAGATTGATTTGTGACTCCACAATTAAGGAAAATATAGCCATGGGAAATATAGGAAAGCCAAAGAAAATATAAACTCCAATTGATAAGAAACAATTTCTAAGAATGTCAAGGCACATGTAAGAAATTAATAACTTAAAATTGAAATTCAAGATGATTTTAACACCTGAGAAGTGAGAAGAAATTGATGGATGATCAATTGACTGATTTATTCTTTTCAAATCAGAGAGATCTCACACAGGGCTAAATATTGATATTAAAGTTTGTTTTGTTAAATATTTAATTGAGTCAAATAGAAGAATCTAAAAGGCTATATGTTAGTTTTCACAGTAGATTTGAATGAGATATATTTCTTCCCAGTTTGAGATGAAATAAAAACTCAGTTAAAAGTCATTTAACTGAAGGACACACACCAGAAATAAAGCAACACTGATCTACAGGCTGAGTCTGTTAGAAGCATTAGTTCCAGGCTTGCATGGATCATATCATCTAATCCTCAAAATGACGTTATGAGCAGAGCACAATACTGACCCAACTGCTTGACTCTAGAAACTGTACTTTGAACAGTTATAAAAAGTGAAAAGGAAGGGTATGGTAAAAGATCTATTAGGAATCATTTTAAAAAGANCTACATGCTGAGTCTGTTAGAAGCATTAGTTCCCGGCGTGCATGGATCATATCATCTAATCCTCAAAATGACGTTATGAGCAGAGCACAATTACTGACCCAACCGCTTGACTCTAGAAGCTGTACTTTGAACAGTTATAAAAAGTGAAAAGGAAGTGTATGGTAAAAGATCTATTAGGGAATCATTTTAAAAAGAAGAAAGTCTGGGGATGTTAAATCAGAATTTCAGCTGAAACACATTTAATAGGACTGTACTGTGTGTGTTCATCCGTGTCCACCTCTTTGTGACCCTCAGGTTCCTCTGTCCAGAGGATTTCCCAGGAAAGAATACTGCAGTGGGTTGCCATTTCCTACTCCAGGAGATCGTCCCACCTGAATCTCTTGCATCTCTTGAATTGACAGGCAGATGCTTTACCAATACACCATGTGGAAAGCCCCATATGGAGACAAAAATTATAGTCTATGAGAAGCATAGGGTACATATCTCTTCCTGCTAGTAAAGATTCCAAGTGTATAAACAAACTTTATATAACTTACCAGGAGAAATCTATAACCCAGTGTGAGTATTATAATATTCAATATTCAGAATTCAAAGGAATAATTTGAAAAAAATCCAAAAGTGTAATACAATGAACTGCTTTGGTCTAATGAACACACACATACCATTTACCATGGGAAAGGTTTAATATGAAAATGTGCAATGAGCCCCTTGTTGCAATAAAAATATACAAATGACCACATAGAAAAGCATTCAGAATATAAATAAGGACATTAACAAAAGAAGTTGAAATGCTCATACACCTATCTGACAACACATTATTTCATAGTAACTGGAAGCAAATTATAAAGTCAACTGTATAGTAAAGTAGAGTTTACATATAATACATATAATACAATATTTACATATAATACAATATTTACCTATCACATTGGTAACAATAAACAGATTAATGATGGAAATATAAAGTGATATAAAAAAGAGCACTTTCATTTTTTAATAGATAGCTTTTCACAGACCATTTAAAGAACAACTTGGCGTGTCTATCAGATGTGAAGGGTGTGTGTCCTGTGACCAGCACTTCTGCTTTTAACGTCCTTCACGTGCAATGAATAAACCATGCGTCCTACTGCATGTGGACAAAGAGTCCTCTGCAGCCTGGTTTGGGGTAATGATCAATCTGAAACAACCTGAATGTTTGCTAGTAAAATGTTGGCTACAAGTTCAAGTACACATTTATCAGTCAGTTAGCTTAGTCGCTCAATCATGTCCAACGCTTTGCAACTCCATGCACTGCAGCACACCAGGCTTCCCTGTCCACCACCAACTCCCAGAGCTTGCTCAAACTCATGTCCATTGAGTCAGTGATGCCATCTAACCCTCTCATCCTCTGTTGTCCCCTTCTCCTCCGCCTTCAATCTTTCCCAACATCAGGGTCTTTCCCAGTGAGTATCACATTACGCTATACAGATTTTAAAGGGCCCAGATATGCATACAACTGAATGCACTACTATGAAAAGATGGCAAAGTCATGTTGTTACATGAAAAGGAGGAAATTTGCAAAAAAGGATATAGAAGACATTTATCTACTTATGGGTACATACTGTAGATTAGTATGGAAAGATGGACCCTGTTAAGAGTCATTCCTTTTGGGGAAGAAGTTGAAGTAGGGAGAGTGAGGGAGAGAAATTCTGTCCTGGATGGTCCTCTTGTTTTATAGAAAGTATGGCATCATATATTACTTTTCAATTAAAATAAACCTGAGTATACTCCAAAGCCCATAATTATTTCTAGAACAAGTTAAACTTGTTTTACATTAATATTTGATTTTGCATGTTTCAAGAAGATATATTTTCAATATTGGTTTGTGAAGGTTTTGACAATTAAAAAATTTTTTATTAAAAAAATTTTTTTTAAATTGGTTTTTACCACTGAAGTAACTTCTCCAATGACCTTTTAATTATCTTGGCTACTGGATTCTTATTTAAATTGTACTTCTGAGGGTTTATTTTCTATTTTATTAGATAAGGTAGTCTCCCTTTTTTTTTTTTTTTTGGCCGCCTGTCTGGCTACAAATTTGTGGAGTGAGTCGTCATGGTAACAGGATAAACCCTCCAACAGGGGAAAGGTGAAGATAAAATTGATCCTGTTTTGTTGTCAATGTACTGAGGAGCTGACTTAACCTCGGAAAATAAAGCAGAGCTTCAACCGAAGGTTAACCCTGGATCTGTTTTACATATTTACACCAAGCTGGGTGTAAAGAATGCTGGGCAGCATCCTTCCTTATGAGACATTCTCCAGAATGCTGCTTCCCACATGTGGTCCTTTGCTAACCTCTTAGAAACCAGGTCCTCTCTCGAGTTTGTTTTGTAACGTCACCACCCAGGCACCCGGCATGGTTTTAGCATCCTCAGCTCCAAGCGCAGGCCCCGCAGCGTCTCGCTCCAGGCGCCTGTGAACAGCGCGGGGGCTCTGCTCACTCGGATGGTGTGATCAGCCC
Organism: Raphicerus campestris; assembly: GCA_006410735.1. Taxonomy (NCBI): domain Eukaryota; kingdom Metazoa; phylum Chordata; class Mammalia; order Artiodactyla; family Bovidae; genus Raphicerus; species Raphicerus campestris. The sequence goes on along the minus strand of SJYW01013933.1, from coordinate 14,570 downwards.
TTGTACTCGTCTTTCACGGGTGAATTTGGTCATTCACACCCCATGCTGAGGGGGTGTGAGTCTTGTGCCCTCCTGTCGTCTCAGTGTAGGGGAATAGNTCAAGAGGACATCTCATCCAGATTTAGCAAACTCAAAATGTTAGTGTAAGATCCGCGTAGGGCTCACCATCCACGGTCCCCTTTCTATCCAGAGTGGACGGGTAGGTGTAAGGGAAGCCAGTGAAGTTTCCTTTCCTCGAGGTGAGAGGAGATTATAATGAATGGCGGAGGCTGACTGAGGAGAGAATACAAAAACAGCCTCTGGCAAGATTGTTTAAGAGCTGCCGTCTTTCTGTCTCTTATACACATCTCCCTGCGGATAACTGAGCTCAGACCCTGCCAGTGCAACCGGTGATCCTCCCGCCTGGGAGATGCCCCGGAAGATAAATCAGGGGTGAAGGATGCTCCGCTGGCATCGTCTCCACCACTCCAGAACCTAACGCAGGTCTTCACCTTTGCTTTGGACCCCGGACTGTGGGCCCCTCCGGGCTCTGTTCGATGCCGGGGTTCTGCTGTGACACTGCCACGTAGAGGCGGGTCTCCTCTGGGTCCGCAGTGGTGCCTCCCTGCATCTGATTCATTTCAGCCTGGTTGCCTGCGTTCCCGGGTTTTCTCAGCGCTGTAAGAGACTCATTGTTATTTTTCATAATTAATCCTCCAGGGGCAACTCTGTATTTTTCTCCCAACTTACTTCCCTTCGCGCTCATTATCATGCTGCCGGGGACAGGTGAGCACGGCTCTCCCCTATCTCCGTCCCATCCACACCCATGGATGTTCCTATCTGAAAGGTGCACCTTCATTTCCTGTATGGTGTGTGCTATTTCTGTGACAGGCAGAGAGAGGGAAAAAGTGTGGTGAAGGCCTGCATTTCTGGGCAATAGATTTTCAAAGGCTAAAATGTTATATCTTGAAATACATCTGGGTCTACACTCTGTAATCAAAGCATCTTGATGAGTAAATTGAGAAATGGTGAAAATCAATGGATAAGAATAACTAATCAACTGTCTGCCTATCTCAGTGGTTAGGTGCAAAAAGGATGAAATAAGGCCATTTGCAGCAACATGGATGGACCTGGAGAGTGTCATACTAGTCAGATGGCATCACTGACAGTGGACATGACTTTGAGCACACTCTGGGAAATGGTGAGGGACAGGGAAGCCTGGCGTGCTGCAGTCCATGGGATCGCAAAGAGTCGGACATGACTAAGTGACTGAACAACAAAATCAGCAGAAATGGCTGAGTAATATTCCGTGGTGTATATCTGTGTATGCGCTACATCTCTGTCTAGTCCTCTGTCGATGGACATTAAACTGCTTTCATGTCTTGTCTTGGCTGTAGTTTACTGGCATGGTATTGATACATTCCTGTCTCTGCTGTCCTCAGTCTCTGCTTCCTCCCTGGATAATCCTAGCTAGCCTCCCAGGTCCTCCGCATGCTGGGGCTACATGTTCTGGCCTTCCTGTGGAGTGCACAGGTGAGTTATCTGGGACTCTGGAAGGTGGATGCCCAGGCGGAGGGTACATGTAGATCTCAGGAAGCCTGTGGCCACTAGCAGACAGTGTTGCAGCCAAAATGGAAATGAGACTTTTCTTTTCAGATGAACAAAGAAAATCAGGAAACAGTGGATAGGCTGGGAAAATAACATAGACAGACCTGAAAGAGTGAAGCAATCTTGGTTATTCTTTAGCTACTACTAGCATTTGGAGCGGGACTTGGCCTTCACAAAGCTACCACTACTACGAAGTCGCTTCAGTCGTGTCCGACTCTATGCGACCCCGTCGACTGCCGCCCACCAGGCTCCTCCGTCCATGGGATTTTCCAGGCAAGAGTACTGGAGTGGGCTGCCATTGCCTTCTCCATCACAAAGCTAAACAGAGCTAATTACTCTCTGACTTCATATGAGTTGTACTCTGCACCTGGCATGCTTCTTTCCCCCTACAACACTCTTGTAGCATTCTGGATTTCAGAAAGAAGGTCACGGCTGATAACTTCAGGGACGCTAGACCCAGCTGCTGAGTTGTCTGATACCAGCTGTGGCCGTTTTGAAACTTTACAGAAGGAAAAAAAAAAAAAGAGGCAAGATCCTCAGAGGACATAAAACATCTCCCTATTCCCAAAAGAAAGGGGCACAGCTCTTGATGCACTGGCCTGCATTTTCCCCTTTGCCAGGTAAAAGAATGAAGCCGTCTCTCTGGTTCCAAGTCTCTGTCTCCATGTTTCATTTTTTCAGTATCGGTGGAGATAGAGTCAAAATTTTTGGCATCAAGAGGACAGCTCATCCAGGTTTAGCAAACTCAAAATGTTAGCGTAAGATCCGCGTAGGGCTCACCATCCACGGTCCCCTTTCTATCCAGAGTGGACGGGTAGGTNTCACAAAGCTAAACAGAGCTAATTACTCTCTGACTTCATATGAGTTGTACTCTGCACCTGGCATGCTTCTTCCCCCCTACAACACTCTTGTGGCATTCTGGATTTCAGAAAGAAGGTCACGGCTGATAACTTCAGGGACGCTAGACCCAGCTGCTGAGTTGTCTGATACCAGCTGTGGCTGTTTTGAAACTTTACAGAAGGGAAAAAAAAAAAAAAAGAGGCAAGATCCTCAGAGGACATAAAACGTCTCCCTATTCCCAAAAGAAAGGGGCACAGTTCTTGAGGCACTGGCCTGCATTTTCTTCCCCTTTGCCAGGTAAAAGGATGAAGCCGTCTCTCTGGTTCCAAGTCTCTGTCTCCATGTTTTATTTTTTCAGTATCGGTGGAGATAGAGTCAAAATTTTTGGCATCAAGAGGACATCTCATCCAGATTTAGCAAACTCAAAATGTTAGTGTAAGATCCGCGTAGGGCTCACCATCCACGGTCCCCTTTCTATCCAGAGTGGACGGGTAGGTGTAAGGGAAGCCAGTGAAGTTTCCTTTCCTGGAGGTGAGAGGAGATTATAATGAATGGCGGAGGCTGACTGAGGAGAGAATACAAAAACAGCCTCTGGCAAGATTGTTTAAGAGCTGCCCTCTTTTAACTGATGTCTTTGCAAAAGCCTCCAAGTCCCCCAGATTGCAATACAGAATATTTACAAATTCACCTGAGTAAAAGGAAGGCTTCTATATGTGCACAAATGCTTATAAATGTGTACAATCAGGACACACAGAAGCTTGTCCAATCATGTGACTCTTGCGAGGTTATCCTGGGAAAAATGGGTGGTGGAGACTTAATTTTCACTATTTACCCTTTTATTTCATTAAAATTTTGTGCCCCTGAAATTTTATTTCATTGAAATTTATGCGTGTGCATTANGAGGTTATCCTGGGAAAAATGGGTGGTGGAGACTTAATTTTCACTATTTACCCTTTTATTTCATTAAAATTTTGTGCCCCTGAAATTTTATTTCATTGAAATTTATGCGTGTGCATTACCTAGCAATAAAATAAAATGGAAACACGAGAGATAGAGAACACCATATAAAGACAGGAGAAATGCTATATTGTCCAGCTGCTGTGATTAAGAACAAACACTAGGGAATGGCATTTGCATAAGAGAAGATCGTGGTTACAGAGAACCCACAAAGACAGCGATTATGCAGCTACCACTATATTATTTTTCTTACCTACAACTGTGACAAATTAAAGGGCTTTTAGTGCAAGTGTTTTCAGGCTATCTGTTTTAAAAAATGTAAATGATATTCTTTTTCTTTCAATGCATTAAAAAAAAACACCTTGATTTATGCATAAATAACTAACAGAGCTAAGGGGATCTTTATTTTTTCTCCTCTAAGCTTTTCAAATAAAATTTATCTTTGGCTTGAAAACAGCAAGAGAAATTTAAAACTAATGTTTTTTTCCCAAGAAGTTAGAAGTGGCTGAGAACAAGACTTTAGCATGAAAGTAATTCTTCAGCCATAGCTAATGGTATTCCATAAATCTTCCATGCAATTCTGAAATAAACTGCAGACAGAAAATTAGACTAGAGAATAGCTCAGGGGAGAAAATGGGCCATTTTTAGTACAATATGGGTTTCTCATTTTAACCCAATATTTCAGATTTATTTACTGATATATATATAAGCTCACATAAACCTCCTTCCCCCCCAGAACTGAAACATAGTTTAAAAAATATGTATTCTTGGTGAAAAATTCTAAATAATCCAGAAAAAGCTGCAATGGGTAAGCAATATGCCCAGATGCTTAGCCTCTCACATATTCTTAATATNTCAGGGGAGAAAATGGGCCATTTTTAGTACAATATGGGTTTCTCATTTTAACCCAATATTTCAGATTTATTTACTGATATAATATATAAGCTCACATAAACCTCCTTCCCCCCAAGAACTGAAATATAGTTTAAAAAATATGCATTCCTGGTGAAAAATTCTAAATAATCCAGAAAAAGCTGCAATGGGTAAGCAATATGCCCAGATACTTAGCCTCTCACATATTCTTAATATCATGCTTCTTCACTAAATGCTATTACATAGAGATCTACCAGCTGTACTAGGATTCACTGTACACTTGCATAAAACTTTTCTTAATCAGTCTCCTATGTGAGGCCACTTAAGATATTTTCAAGTTTTGTTATGATGTGATGCAATGAAATAATTGTATATACATCTCTGAGAACACTTTTTTTAAGGTAAGCACATTTTTATATTGGATTAATATTTATCTCCAATTGTTATCTCGATGAATCTTTAACTGGTTGTGGTTGCCTCTGTAAAGAATCAGATCATACATCAAGTATATTATTTAGATTAAATATATTTAAGAGTATGTACAGCATACAGATTTAAGAATATTTTAGACTATCCAAATTTAAGAGTATTTTACTTTTTTAATATAAATTTATTTATTTTAATTGGAAGCTAACTACTTTACAATATTGTATTGGTTTTGCCATACATCAACATGAATCCGCCACGGGTATACACGTGTTCCCCATCCTGAACCCACCTCCCTCCCCGTACCATCCCTCTGAGTCATCTCAGTGAAACAAGTATTTCACTTTTTATTAGTGCAAAATGCTTTGCAGGTACCATGAGTACATGCTAAGTAGGTTCAGTTGACTGGTTCAGTGGTTAAGCTGCTAAGTTGGTTCATGCTGAGTCCAACTCTTTGCTACTCTATGACCGTAGCCGGCCAGGCTCCTCTGTCCATGGGATTTTAAAGATGAGAATACTGGAGTGCGTTGCCATGCCCTCCTCCGGGGGATCTTTCCAGCCCAGGGATCTAACGCAGGTCTCTTTCACCTGGTGCGTTGGCAGCAGGTTCTTCACCACTACTGCCACCTCGGAAGCTGCCTCAGGTAACATAAGCGATTGTAATTCCTTGCTAATCGATGAGTACTTCTGCAACCACACGCTTGAATTTAAAGAAAAGAAAGTAAGTATACAGTCCGCGAGGGACAGGTCCTTAATTGTGTTCCTGAAAAATTGTATTTATGAACATTAGGGTACACAAAATTTTCATGTCACAAAATATTTTTCTTCTTTAGATTTTTAAAAACTAGTTAAAATATGAAAAACATTCTTAAATTGCATTTTACATAAAAACAGATGGTACTATATTGGATCCATGGACACAGTTTGCTATCCTTTGCTGCAAATGCAGAACCTGAGGCAAGTCTTTCTCTTGATATAAATATATTCCTGGATTAAAACCAAATCTAATGTGGGAGATGTTCCACTCACAGTAAATTATCATTAAATTGTTTCCTACAACTACTATCATAGTAGGACTTATTTCACCACCTTTCTTTCCTATTTTATCTTTATTAAACATTGTAACATTTAAAAAAATGAATAGACTACATTATTTAATTGAAATTTTAGGTTTGAAAAAGTTTAGGTTTAGCAAAATGTACAGAGAACTCAGATACTTCTTCACACTTTCTCTCCTCCTCCCACATTTCCCTATTACTAATATATTGCATGAGTGTTGTGTATTTTTGAAAATTAATTAATAGATATTATTTCCCTGGTGGCTCAGATGGTAAACAGTCTGCCTGCAGCGCGGGAGATCCAGGTTCGATCCCTGGATTGGGANCCTCCTCCCACATTTCCCTATTACTAATATATTGCATGAGTGTTGTGTATTTTTGAAAATTAATTAATAGATATTATTTCCCTGGTGGCTCAGATGGTAAACAGTTTGCCTGCAGTGCGGGAGATCCAGGTTCGATCCCTGGATTGGGAAGATCCCCTGGAGAAGGGAATCGCAACCCACTCCTGTCTTCTTGTCTGGAATATCCCATGGATGGAGGACCCTGGCCAGCTACAGTCCATGGGGTCACAAAGAGTTGGACACGACTGAGCGACTTCTCTCTCTCTCTATTGATACATTATTATTTATTAACTGTAACATCTAAGTCCATCATTATATTAAGGCTAGCTTTTAGTGTTGTACAGTTCTATGGGTTTTGACAGATGTTATACACCCATCATTACAGTAGCATACCGAATATTTCCACTGCCTAACAATTTCCTGTGTTAGTCATCCCTCCTTCTCTCCCTCCAAACCCTGGAAACCACCGATCTTTTCACTGTCTCCATAGTTTTGACTTTTACAAAACATCATATAGTCAGAATCATATATTCTATAGCTTCTTCAAACTGGTTTCTTTAATTTAATAATATGAATTTGTTTCCTCTATGTTTCAAAAAGCCATTTATTAATTTGGATGCGTTGGGTCTTAGTTGCAGCATGTGGGATCTAGTTCCCAGACCAGGGATTGAACCCTGGTCTCCTGCACTGGGAGTGCTAAGTCTTAGCCACTGGACCACCTGGGAAGTCCCTCCTCTGTTTATTTTTAATTCATTTCTTTTCATTGCTGAATTATATGTCACTGTATGAATATATCACAGTTTATTTATCCACTCAAACCATTGAAGGCTTATCTTGGTTGCTTTTAAGCTTTAACAATTATTAGCAAACTTGCTGTCAACACCTGTGTGCAAATGTTTTTTTTTGTGGGGGGGGGGCATAAATTTTCCGTTTGGGTAAATACCAAGAAGTGCAACTGCTAGATCCGATGGTCACAGTGCTCCAGTACTTTGGACACCTGATGCTAGGAGCCGACTAACTGGAAAAGACCCTGATGCTGGGAGAGATTGAGGGCAGAGGAGGAGGGAATGACAGAGGATGAGATGGTTGGATGGCATCACCGACTCAGTGAACATAAGTTTGAGCAAACTATGGGAGAGAGTGAAGGACAGGGAAGCCTGGTGTGCTGCAGTCCACGGGGTCACAAAGAGTCGGACACGACTGAGAGACTGAACATGGTCCCAGTGTGTTACCTTTGTAAGAAGCCGCCAAACTGTCTTCCAGAGTGACTGGATCACTACATGGTCCTAATGAGCATCTGTTTGTGTGCTGTATACCTTCTTCAGTGAGGTGTCTGTCTAGATCTTTGTCAATGTTTTTAATTGATTGCTCATTGTCTAATCAAGTTTCAACACTTCTTTGTAAATTTGGGATAATTTAGCCTTTACCAGACATATCCTTTGCAGATATTTTCTACCAGGCCAGGGTTTGTCTTTCCCATATCTTAACAGTGTCTTTCACAGAGCAAAATTTTTAATTTTGATGAAGTCCCAATTATCAATTATTTCTTTCATGGATCATACTTTTGGAGGTGTATCTAAAATTTATCACAGAACCTGAAGTCACTTAGATTTTCTCCTAGGTTATCTTCTAAAGTTTATGGTTTTTATATTTGCATCATGATCTATTATGAGGTAACTGTGAAAGGTGTAAGTTATGTGTCTAGATTCACTTTTTTTTTTAACATGGGGATGCCCAATTGTTCCAGTTCCATTTATTGAAAATACTAGCTTTTTTCCATTTATTAAAAATTAGCTTTGCTCTTTTTTTCAAAGATTAGTGGACTATATTTATTTGGGTCTGTTTCTCTTTGTTCTCTTCCATAAATCTACTTACCTTTTTTTTGGGGGGGCCAATATTCATTGGCCTGTCTTCTTACTATGGCCTCATGGCAAGTCTTAAAGCTGATAGTGGGTCCTTTACCTGTTCTTCAGCACCGTCCTTCTTCAGTGCTGTGCTGGCTGGTCTTGGTCTCTTGCACTTCTGTTTACACGTTTGGATTCATTTGTTGAGCACAGTTTTAGGCTTTATGTGCTTCTCATTTTCGCCCGTGCTGGGTCTGCATCGCTGCCTGGGCTTCCTCTGGCTGCGGTGAGCGGGGCTGCTCGCTAGCTTCGCTGTGTGTTCTTCCTGTCGCTGTGGCCGCTCCTGTCGTGGGCCACACGTTCTAGAGTGCAGGCCCAGCAGCTGTATGGCACTGGCCTGGTTGTCCCGTGGCATGTGGGATCTTCCCAGACTGCGGTCGAACTCATGATCCCTGAGGATCCTTAACCACTAGAACACCAAGGAAGTCCAAGAACATTTTTTAAAATGAGACCACAGAAATATTAACATTAGTATGGGGAACACTGATAGATGGTTGCCCTAAAATTAAAATTTATTTTCAAAGAAAGAACAGTATAAACAAAGGTAATATGTATTACCTAAATTACAAAACTTGCAATAGCTAAATTGACAAAACATTAATATGGATGACATAATTATTTCTATAAGAAAAAATAGGATGAAAATGGCTAACTAAGCAATTCACAAAAGGGAAATCCTGAAGAAATGACTAATAAATATATGTAGAGATTCTTAACCACACCAGCAATCAGAGAAGTGCAAATTAAAATAACCGTGAGAAAATCCTCTGTACCTACAGATTGGCAAAAATTATTAACATGTGTCAAGTGATGGTAAGAATGTGGGATATCAAGCATTAAAAACAGTTGCTAGGATTATGATGTCAGTATTTCAGGTATTATAAAAATTAATTTGGAAGTATTTGGTGTAATTACATACGTGTATATATTAAGACAAACACTTAGAGTATATTCATGTCCAAGAAGAAGGGCATCAGGATAATCTTTGGAGCACTGCTTGTAGAAGCAGGGAATTAAACTGACCTATGTANGGAAAACTCAGCAGTGGCCACAGAACTGGAAAATGTCAATTTTCATCTCAATCCCAAAGAAAGGCAATGGCAAAGACTGTTCAAACTACTGCGCAGTTGCACTCATCCCACATGCTAGCAAAGTAACGCTCACAATTCCCCAAGATAGGCTTCAACAGTATGTGAAATCCAGATGTTCAAGCTGGATTTAGAAAGGGCAGAGAAACCAGAGATCAAATTGCCAACATCCTTTGGGTCATAGAAAAAGCAAAAGAATTCCAGAAAAACATCTACTTCTGCTTAATTGACTACATGAAAGCATTTGACTGTGTGGATCACAATAAACTGGAAAATTCTGAAAGAGATGGGAATACCAGATTTCTCTGTCTGCTGAGAAATCTGTATGCAGGTTATGAAGCAACAGAAATGGACATGAAACAACAGACTGGTTCCAAATTGGGAAAGGAGTACATTAAGGCTGTACATTGTCACCCTGCTTATTTAACTTATAGGCAGAGTACATCATGTGAAATGCTGGGATGGGTGAAGCACAAGCTGGAATCAAGATTGCCGGGAGGAATATCAATAATCTCAGGTATGCAGATGACACCACCCTCATGGTATAAATTGAAGAGAAACTAAAGAGCCTCCTGATGAAAGTGAAAGAGGAGAGTAAAAGCTGTCTTAAAACTCAGTATTCAAAAAACTAAGATCATGGCATCCTGTCCCATCACTTCATGGCAAATAGATGGGGAAACAATGGAAACAGTGACAGACTTTATTTTCTTGGACTCCCAAATTGCTGCAGATGGTGACTGAAGCCATGAAATTAAAGGACACCTGCTCCTTGGAAGAAATTGACAAATCTAGACAGTATATTACGGAGAAGGCAATGGCACCCCACTCCAGTACTCCTGCCTGGAAAATCCCATGGACAGAGGAGCCTGGAAGGCTGCAGTCCACGGGGTCGCTGAGGGTTGGACACGACTGAGCAACTTCACTTTCACTTTTCACTTTCATGCATTGGAGAAGGAAATGGCAACCCACTCCAGTGTTCTTGCCTGGAGAATCCCAGGGACGGGGGAGCCTGGTGGGCTGCCATCTGTGGGGTCACACAGAGTCGGACACGACTGAAGTGACTCAGCAGCAGCAGACAGCATATTAAGAAACAGAGATATTACTTTACCAGCAAAGGTCCGTAGTGGTGGTGGTTGTGGTTTAGTCACCGAAGTTGTGTCCAGCTCTTGTGGCCCCATGGGCTGTAGCCTGCCAGGCTCCTCAGTCCCTGGGATTCCCCAGGCAAGAACACTGGAATGGGTTGCCACTTCCTTCTCCAAGTGTTCTTCAGGATCCATGAACTGAACCCAGATCTCCTGCACTGCAGGCAGATTCTTTACCAACTGAACTGCAAGAGAAGCCCACAGAGGCCTGTATCAGTCATCACTTCAGTTGCTTAGTTGTATCTGACTCCGAAACCCCATGGACTGCAGCACACCAGGCTTCTTTGTCTATCATCAATTCCTGGAGCTTGCTCAAACTCATGTTCATTGAGTCGGTGATGCCATCTAACCATTTCGCCCTCTGTCATCCCCTTCTCCTCCTGCCTTCAGTCTTTCCCAGCGTCAGGGTCTTTTCTGAGTCAGCTCTTTGCATTAGGTGGCCAAAGTATTGAAACTTCAGCTTCATCATCATTCTTTCCAATGACTATTTGGGGCTTATTTTCTTGGATATCCAGGATTGACTGGGCCATATTGTCAAAGCTATGGTTTTTCCAGTAGTCATGTATGGATTTTAAAGTTGGACCATAAAGAGAGCTGAGCACCAAAGAATTGATAGCTTTGAATTGTCGTGTTGGAGAAGACTCTTGAGAGTCCTTTGGACTGCAAACAGAACAAACCAGTAAAGGAGATCAGTCCTGAATATTCATTTGAAGGACTGATGCTGAAGCTGAAGCTCCAATACTTTGGCCATCTGATGTGAAGAACTGATTCATTACAAAAGACGCTGATTCTGGGATGGATTGAAGGCAGGAGGAGAAGGGAATTACAGAGGATGAGAGGGTTGGATGCATTACTGACTCAATGGATATAAATTTGAGCAAGCTTTAGGAGTTGGTGTTGGACAGGGAAGCCTGGTGTGCTGCAGTCCATGGGGTTGCAGAGTCGGACACGACTGAGTGACTTAACTAAACTGAACTTGGATTGTCTAGAAAAATGATCAAACAACCTCACATTTTATAAATGATATGANGAGCAAGCTTTAGGAGTTGGTGTTGGACAGGGAAGCCTGGTGTGCTGCAGTCCATGGAGTTGCAGTCGGACACGACTGAGTGACTTAACTAAACTGAACCTGGATTGTCTAGAAAAATGATCGAACAACCTCACATTTTATAAATGATATGAATATAATCTTACGACTCATGGAGGAATGTCTTAGTTATTAAAACTATAAAAATGGGGTACACAAATTCTTAACAAGTAAAGAATGACTTGTTACAGCAAATTTCAGAGAAGTTCATTATACAGATTATATTTTCAGATCTTAATTCAATTAAGCTACACTTGGGAGTGAAGTGAGAGACTGGGTGGGAACTAAAGGGCAGAAATAAAATGCAATGCAATAAAATGATACACCACAGGAAACTTGTACAAATCAATGATGACATTTTGTTATGAATAAAGAGAATAATCAACTAAAATTTTAACTTGGAACCCATGAAAAAACTGTGGAAGCAGAAGGCCTTAGGTATGCAAAAGCCTACAGAGGACTCATATATAGAAAAGCCTTGTATGTAGTAAATAATGTTGATGTTTGAGAGACAAGAGTAGCACACTCTTCTGTTAGTCTTCAGATAGTAAATATTTTAGGCTTTGTGGGCCAGATTGTTTTCATCACAACTACTCAACTCTTGCCATAAGTGAAGCAGCTATACACAATAGGTTAAAAAAAACAAACACACACACACGTGACTCTTTTCCAGCAAAATTTTGTTTACAAAACCAGGATGTGGGCTGGATTGGCAGTACTCAACAGCAGCCAGAGCAGGTAAATCTTGGTAAGTTTTCATGTTATCATCCTAAAAAGATTCTATGTTATCATTGAAGTGATGGTGATTTACATTATCATCGTTTCAATGTAAGCCATTTAAGTGCCATCATCTGAACTTGATTTAAAAACAGCAAAAACAAATTCCATAATTTACTGTTCTCTGTGGCAAAGAAATTGCAGAAGAAGAATGTAAACAAGGAGGCCAGGTAGAATATGATTGAAACCCGGAGAGTCAGAAATGGTTTAAACCAGCAGTTGGTAAACTACAGTCCGTAAACCAAAGTTCATTTGGTTCTGTTTTTCTCTGAGCAAAAAGTTAAGAATAATTTTTACATCTTTAAATTGTGGAAAACAAATCCTGCATCAGAGATCACACATGACCTTCAGAATCTAAAATGTTTACTATCTGGACCTTTGAAGAAAACATTTGTGGACATCTGGCAGTATAGAAGATATTCTGTAAGGAGAGAGGAAGAAGGTCAAAAATACAGTGGATATTTAGAGATAAAAAAAAGAAGAGAGATAGGAGAGACTTCTAGTTTTCTGGCTTTAGCATCTTGTAACATGTGGCCCACCACCTTGGTATCTGTGCCAGTCTTGTAACCTTCTATGCTTTCCTTGTCAGCTAATAAATATACACCTCCAATCTAGACCTCTTTCCTGAATTTCACTCATATATTCATCTTTCTGTAGTTACTGTTGTTCAGTTGCCAAGTTATGTCTGACTCTTTGTGATCCATAGACTGCAACACACCCAGCTTCCCTGTCCTTCACAGTCTTCCAGAGTTTGCTCAGATTCATGTCCACTGAGTTCATGATGCTATCTAGTCATCTCATCCTCTGCCTCCCTCTTCTTTTGCCTTCAATATTTTGCCATATCAAGGTCTTTTCCAATGAGTCAGCTCTTCCCATCAGGTGGCCAAAGTATTGGAGCTTCAGCATCAATCCTTCCAATAAATCTTCAGTGTTGATTTTCTTTAGAATTGAATGGTTTGATCTCCTTGCTGTCCAAGGAACTCTCAAAGAGTCTTCTCCAGCAAGTTCTTCGGTGCTCAGCCTTCTTTATGGTCCAACTCTCACATCCCTGCATGACTACTGGAAGCTTCTAATTTACACTTGAATCTGAATTTTAACACTAACTCTGGCAGCATCTCCATCCTCACTCCCTGGATGACAGGGCTGGTCTCATGATATGCCTTCCCTGTCAGCCTGATGCGATTAANCCCTGCATGACTACTGGAAGCTTCTAATGTACACTTGAATCTGAATTTTAACACTAACTCTGGCAGCATCTCCATCCTCACTCCCTGGATGATGGCTGGTCTCATGATATGCCTTCCCTGTCAGTCTGATGCAATTAAATCCAAATTGCCCTTCAAGCCATCTGTACCTTTAGTCGAGTTTCTAAAATTCCAAATTCCAGTTAGAATGTGAAAGTTGCCTTTTTTTTTTTTAATGGTAGAAAGTGGGACTTGAGTTGAATTCTTGAAATTTTTCTTTTTGTTTCTATTTTTCATGATGCTAATGATCAGCAGAGGCAGTTTAGAGATTGATTATTTGGATGTTTTTAATGCTTTTTGGCATGTGTGAATTATTTTTCATGCTGGTGTGAAACCGCTGGTTGTTAAACCCTCTGTAAATCAGCCTGAAAACTATGCATTTCAGAATCAGTCACAACAATGGCTAATTAACTCCCCATTCATGTTCTGAACAGAAGTTGTGAAGTTATGAGTCTCAGGAGACTCAGCCAGCAGTTACGGTTCGTGGCATCATCACTTTGGATTTTTTCTCTCTTTCTCTGAGTCGTCAGGCTAATGGTAGCTCAGGCAGCACCTGCTAATAGGAGGAGATGCACTGGGTTTCCCTTGGGCTGGTCCAGGGCCCGCCTGCTGTGCTTCTGCTGTGGATGCTCTGGGGAGACGTGTTGGGCCCAATAAGCTCCCGAGCAGATGCTCAGTGTCAGAGAATGATCGAGGTGCAAATCAGTGATGAATTAGCGAGAGGAGCTCCCGCTCACAGCCCTCTGATTTTGATGTTCTGCTTGAGACCACTGCAGCAGGCAGCACTTCCAAATTAAGCAAAAGGAAAACCTCCCTCACGCACACAGTGCACCGTGCTTCCCATTCTCCAGGCAGTTTCTGAACAAAGTCCAGAGACATTCAGTGTAGTTTGGCGGGAGAAGAGAGACATCTTAAAGACACTGTCATGTTTCCTCTCTCTTCCGCCAAAACCTTGACGCTAACAAACTGAATAGGTCCTCTGTATTGCTTATCCAACCAGGCTAAGGCAACAGAAAGAAAAGTTAGCAATGGGAAATAGGGAAGATTTTACTTATATTTGGTATTTCCTAAGCCCTAGTATTAGGAAAGAGATGGGAATACCAGACCACCTGATCTGCCTCTTGAGAAACCTATATACAGGTCAGAAACAATAGTTAGAACTGAACATTGAACAACAGACTGGTTCCAAATAGGAAAAGGAGTACGTCAAGGCTGTATATTGTCACCCTGCTTATTTAACTTA
>SJYW01013932.1:148816-186771 GCA_006410735.1 Raphicerus campestris | reverse complement strand
TTGTTACTGTACATTCCTTTTCTTATTTAAATTTTATAATTACCCTTCAAAGTAGATATTGTTATTATCATCATCATCATCTCTATTTTAGAAAATAATGAGTCTTAGAGAAATAACTAATTTATTCATGGTCAGGATACTGATTAGCAGCTGAGCCAGAATTTGAATCCAAGATAGTTGGAGTTCAGAATCTGTTATGCAATACTGCCTTTCTACTCTCTTCCATTAATATTGTTTACTGATTCTTGCATGTGTCAGCCGAAACAAAGAAGGGAAGGAAGAAAAGAAAAAAGGAAGGAAGGAAGGGAGAAAGGATGGGAGGGAGGTAGTAGAGGAGGAAGAAAAGAATGAGGGAAGGAGAAAGGGAATGAAGAAAACTAATATTTTTAGGGGATTTTTACATAATACAAATGAATAATTTAATACAGATTAAATACAAATAAATTAATTCATGCCTGAAACTATGGTTTTGAGACATAGTTATTTTATATATATTTATTGTAAGAAGTAAGCTAGGGGGTCCATTTTCCACCTGCAGTGTAGCTAAACTTAGACTTTCAGAGCCTATAGTCTAATTGGTAGCCATGCTTCCATAGCAGAACCAATTAACTAACTTTCCATTCAGCTTGTTGCTAAAATGTCAGGACTAAAATGCTATTCCTTTAAAGGCATACTATAATAAATTGGGTCCATTTAAACAAGATACTCTAGGCTGTATTCCTAATTAGAAGAGTGAAATGATTGTTGTCTCAAAATCATAACATGTTCTCACTATTTTCTAATTTTATTAGATGTTCTGATGTTTAATATCACCTGAGTCACTGAGACATTTTTTTTTCGAAAGGTTGTCTAGTACATGAAATAACCTTCTCACAGAATAAAAACAATTGGCTTGGATGCATATGAAATATATAAATTGACAGGCTAAATGTTAACCTAGGTCCTTTAGAAACCTCAGAGTCATCCTTGGTTTCTTTCTTACTTTCACTTCCGTCACTTGCACCTCTGCCCACTTCCTCTGTGCCGATTTCTCCGTATCTGATTGCTAATCTATGTATGAAATCCCTTTCTTTTCCCTTATTTTACATGATCCTTGCCAGTGTTTTGATCCTGACTCACTCTTTCTTTTAGAAAGAGACACAACCTTCTAACAGATTTTCTTGTTATTTAGTGCCTGGACATGGAGCTACAGACAGGTCCCAAATTGGGAAAGGAGTACCTCAAAGCTGTGTATTGTCACCCTGCTTATTTAACTTATATGCAGAGTACTTCATGGCAAATAGATGGGGAAACAATGGAAACAGTGACAGACTTGGTCTACAAAGTCACTGCTGGAATTGGGCTTCCCTGGTGGCTCAGACCGTAAAGAACTCGCCTGCAATGTGGGAGACCTGTGTTTGATCTCTGGGTTGGGAAGATCATCTGGAAAAGGGAATGGCCACTCCCTTCAGTTTCTGGCCTGGATAATTCTGGGGACAGAGGATCCTGGCAGCCTACAGTCCATGGCATTGCAAAGAGTCAGGCACGACTGAGAGACTTTCACTTTCCATTTAGAAATCACTGCAGATGGTGACTGCAGCCATGAAATTAAGAGACGCTTGCTCCTTGGAAGAAAAGCTATGACAAACCTTTACAGTGTATTAAAAAGTGGAGACATGACTTTGCTGACAAAGGTCTGTATAGTCAAAGCTATGGTTTTTCCAGTAGTCATGTATATATGTGACAATTGGACCATAAAGTGGGCTGAGCATGCTTTTGAACTGTGGTGTTGGAGAAGACTCTTGAGAGTCCCTTGGACTGCAAGGAGATCCAACCAGTCCGTCCTAAAGGAGATCAGTCCTGGGTGTTCACTGGAAGGACTGATGCTGAAGCTGAAGCTCCAATACTTTGGCCACCTAAGATGAAGAGCTGACTCGTTGGAAAAGGCCCTGTGGCTGGGTAAGATTGAAGGCAGGAAGAGATGGGGACGACAGAGGACAAGATAGTTGAATGGCATCACCGACTCAATCAAGATGAGTTGTGCAGGCTCCAGAAGATAGTGAAGGACCTGGAAGTCTGGCGTGCTGCAGTCCATGGGGTGGCAGAGAGCTGGAAATGACTGAGCGACTGAACAACAACAAAGGTTAAATATGAAGCAACATGGAATTTGTTAAACAAATACCCCTAAAAAATACAATGAACAATCATTCAGACTTACGCTTAGAATATTTAAAGGCATGAGGGAAATAATCATAACATTATGAATATAATAGAACAAATTCAAGAACTTTAAACAACTGTGTTTTTGTAAAACTTCACTTATATATGTATAAGATGTTGAATCCTTGAAACAAATATTTTCTTAGCATTTATCTTTGAGGGTGAGATATTAAGGATATTTATNAAAATACAATGAACAATCATTCAGACTTACGCTTAGAATATTTAAAGGCATGAGGGAAATAATCATAACATTATGAATATACTAGAACAAATTCAAGAACTTTAAACAACTGTGTTTTTTTAAAACTTCACTTATATATGTATAAGACGTTGAATCCTGGAAACAAACATTTTCTTAGCATTTATCTTTGAGGGTGAGATTATTAAGGATATTTATTTTCCTCTTTGTGTTTTAGTATTTTTAAATAGCTTTAATGTTTACTTTTGCAATCAAAAGAAAGCATGTCCGTTTTATTAAAGTTTTGACTGATATTTTTTATATTTGCTCTTACTAATGAATAGGAAAATTTTTCTTCTTATTTCTGCTTATCTAGGGATGATTTTTATGGAGGATTGTATTATTTTAAAATATATATGTGTATGTTACTACCGATTATGTATACACTGAAGTACAGGCATTAACACACAGCATTTATTTACATAATAGCATTAGGATGGAAGTTCTCCACAGAGGACAACAAGGATATCATGAGGAAAGAAATGTTACAAAGCAAGTTCTAATCAGGCTACTGAGGGCTTCTTAGCTAACCTCCCACGTCTCCCATCAATATCTGAAAAATCGATCTTACTCTCAGATTTCTTCCCAGTCTTCAAGTTAAGACTAGCTTTAAACTGGATGAGTTTGGAGGTTTTAGGGGATTACCTTATCAGGATACCTTTATCCAAGTGGTGATATCTGAAAATTTATAGAAGTATGCCAGTGAATTTACAATTGTAAAACTCAACTCAATAGAAATACTTGATATTTATTAACTTCATTAAAGAGAGGTTCTTTAATCATTGTGTTTATGCTATTAATATATACACACAGGTAAAATTTCCAGGACAATTCCAGTCATTCCCAGTACTTTGCATGCAACAGCATCTTCCATGGCCTCCAGGGATTGTATAATTTTGTCAGGTTATGATTGTATTTTCATCTATAGATGTATCAGGCTTTAACACAAGCTCCAGTCTGATCTTGCAGGGAGTGCACACTCGTAGCTTTGCTTTGGTGGCTCACAATGTGAGACTTGGAGGCAGCAAGAGAGAGCACTGCCAGTGGGCATGCTGCTCAGCATTATTGACTTTCCAAGAGACAATTAAAGTTTTTAGATAGCTATCGGATATGCAAAGTTGTGGAAGCTGCAGCTATTAATGATGCCTTGATATTAAAATATTTTCAAATAAATTTGAGTCAAGCCTGAATTTCTTTGAAAGTCTATCTGATTTACGTTACTCTTTTGAGCAAGATTTTTTAGAAATAGCGAAATTGAATTAACAGAAGCAAACTTTTAAGCAAATTAAACCCACATATAATTGAACTCATGTTCATTATCATCATTGAAGTTGAAATTGTAATTTGTTGCTTTTCTTAAGTAACTGTATTAATTTCTAGGATCATCTCCTCATCCCTGGTTAGCTTGCCACAACAAAGCAATCATACATACAGTTATGCTAAACACAGGGAATGTTGGGTTGTTTCACTTCTTTTTAAAAAAATTTTCAAGTGCTAAAACATAAGAAAATAAAATATATTCTAAATATATCAAGGAATATAGTCTAGTTTTTCTGTAACTTTTTTTTTGAAACTCACTAAACTCATTAACTAGGAAAATAATTATGGGTATTTGGTTTAAAAACAGATTTGGGCTTCCCAGGTTGCACAGTGATAAAGAGACTACCTGATAGTGCAGAAGACGCAGGAGACACAGGTTCGATTCCATGGAGGAGCAAAGGGCAACCCACTCTAATTTCTTTCTGGGAAAATCCCATGGCCAGAGAAGCCTAGTGGGCTATGGGGTTGCAAAGAGTTGGACATGACTGCAGTGACTTAGCAAGTATGAAAAACAGATTTTACAATAAATTAAAAAAAAATATAGACCTGTAAAAACTATAATGAACTGTGTGTGTGTTCAGTCATGTCCAACTCTTTGCCATTTCCAGGGACTCTTCCTGACCCAGGGATGGAACCCATGTCTCCTGTATTGGCAGGCAGATTCTTTGGCACCTGGGAAGCCCTGTAATAGCTCTCTTGATAATCTGATCCACCAAAGACCTAACACTATGAAATTTAAATCAGTGCTTACTGTTTCAGTATTACAAAACTAATCAAAAGAAAACAACATCAATGCTTATGCAGACCACAAGGTGAGATTTGGCAGTCTTTCCAAAACTTCTCAAGACTGGCTATTCTATTGCTTGTAAAAAGAAATCTTGAACTTCCAGTTTCCTCTGTCTCTGGATAAGTGGCTATTTAATGGAATTAACAATTGTGGAGAATTCTAATCAAATAATATGAATTGCTAAGAATTTTAAAATGGGAGTAAAAAGTCTTATCATATTCATTTCCCTTAAGTTATTATATTAGTCTTTAATACTTAGCATCCTCCTAGCAACAAGAGCAAATATCTTGTTGAATCAACAGCTAGTAGAGTGGGGCTTAAAAAGTCCTTTAAGGCAGGGAGTCCTTTCCGTCATTTCAGAGTTCTCTCCACCAGATTAGATGGTCAGTGTTCTGCTTTACTGCTCATGCTTGCTGCACAGAGCTCTCAGCTCAGGCCACATTTCAATATGCTTTAAAAGGCACAATCCTACTCTTTCACCTGTCAGTCAATTAAAATTTAATCTAATGAGCTAGCCATATCTCTAGGACCTAATAAGTTGCCCATATAAAAAGGAAAAAGTTTCTAGATAATATTTCTCATTTTATCTAGGAACAATTGGGCAAAATTCTTATTTCATTTATATAATAATCAATGATTATAACTTTGGAAATTTCAATTCAANTTTTGAGCTTTACTTTACTAGTGTGTGCGATGAGTGCAATTGTGTGGTAGTTTGAGCATTCTTTGGCATTGCCTTTCTTTGGGATTGGAATGAAAAGTGGCATTTTCCAGTCCTGTGGCCACTGCTGAATTTTCCAAATTTGCTGGCATAACTATCCTAAGAATTATTAATATAATCTGTAGTACACAGATTCATCAGAAGTAGTGAGATAATAAAGAAGATTAGCAAGTAAACAGGCAAAATAAAAGTCCATCCTCCTAATGTTACATTGATTTTTTTCATGGTATAAAATTAGAAAACTTAATTAATTCTGTTTGGGAAAGAAATAAAAACAAAACGCAACTGGTTGAACTTGAGGGAAACAAAATTATAATTTTCCCAAAGTGTGGGGCATTGAATAGCCAAGGCTCATGTGCATGTTCTGGTGTATAGTCAGATGATTACAGGAANCTTAATTAATTCTGTTTGGGAAAGAAATAAAAACAAAACGCAACTGGTTGAACTTGAGGGAAACAAAATTATAATTTTCCCAAAGTGTGGGGCATTGAATAGCCAAGGCTCATGTGCATGTTCTGGTGTATAGTCAGATGATTACAGGAAGAAGTAACATCAGTATTTGTGTTTGTAGGCAGATGCGGAATCTGAAATAGGTTTAGAAAGGAATAGTCAAGATTTTTATATCGTGCTTTTAAAAGTGCATTTAATTTCTTGAGAAATTAAAGTTTTTTTGTGTTTCCTCATTAATGATTAAAATAAAGTTACATTTATACATATTTTTATATACAGTCAATGCAGGTAAGCTGCAATGACATAGCTGTCTGTTTTGATAAACTGAATAATCTGTTGTAACTTGTCTGGTGTTGGTTAATTTAGTGTGAAGATCCAGACAGCCTTCTGTTCTTTTGTTTACAGGGTCTCTTAATTCTGTGGCTCCCCTGGCACTAATTCATTTTTTTCGCTAAAAGGTAACAGAGTTACAAGTGCAAAACATTTATTTAATTTGTTTAGCTTTAGAAAACCGAGCCAGTTTCTTAGGCCTTTGGGGGCACAAACTAGATAAGAACATATGGCATAATTTATTATTTTCTCAACTCTAGTTTTGTGGTAAAACATTATTTAAATGTCAATGATGAAATCTCAGATTGCTCTCCTTGGAAAATGATGTTTTGGATAATATCAGTTAAATTTAATAAAGGAACATTTTATTTTCTTTAAGTAATCCACTAAACCGTAGTTTTACATCTTGCAAGAATAGTAGGAAACATTCAGAACTCCTTCATAGTTCTGGAAGTCCAGTTCATCTATTAGGCATTATTGTGGGGCACATTATATTTAACATATCTTAAAATGTCCTGTAAGCAAATTTACAATGTATTCAGATTACCTACATTCATGACATTTTTCCAACACTGATAGTCTTAATTCCTAAATGAAAGAAATTTTAAAAAATGTAGCAAGTTGGGAAATAAATTTTTATAAAGTATCACTTTATTATAAACATATGAATATGCTTATATTTCTGTGATTAATATTGGCAGAATGGGTTACAATTGTTATAGATAGGGTAAAAATGTCTCTACAAAATAAGGAAAGAATGGATGGATTATGATGGGCCAAAATTTCTGAAAATCAAAAGCTTTTTAACCCATAGCCAAATCCAGAAAACTGGTATTTAAGATCTACTTAAATAGCCAAGTGGTCAAAAATATTCCACTTCTTTGGAGGGAACCTTTCTGTGTTGGGAATTGACACATATTTTGGCTTGAAAATTTTAATACCATCAAGAATCTCAAATGTATTAGAATTACATTATCCTTCCTCTGCTTTTCTGGGCAGGTTCAAATGTCTTATTGAAAATCTTAAAAGGCATCTTGTATTTAGAGAAAACTTCATACATCACATTCTGTTAACATGGAGCCTGTCAAGAAATATAACATAATTTGGGTAATTAGAGCATCAGCCACTTTAAAATTGGCCCACAGGCATTTTTCTAATGTAACAACCAGCATTAACATTCAAGGAAAAAAAAAGCTTGAAATTAGAAGAAAGTATCAGAAGAAAGAGAAATTTCTTTCAAAGAAGCTCTGTGATTAGTGTTTATTTATAGTTTCTAGTGGTTCATCTACGTTTTAAAATTTTTAACCTATTTATTTGGATAATAGACAATNCAGCCACTTTAAAATTGGCCCACAGGCATTTTTCTAATGTAACAACCAGCATTAACATTCAAGAAAAAAAAAAAGCTTGAAATTAGAAGAAAGTATCAAAAGAAAGAGAAATTTCTTTCAAAGAAGCTCTGTGATTAGTGTTTATTTATAGTTTCTAGTGGTTCATCTATGTTTTAAAATTTTTAACCTATTTATTTGGATAATAGACAATGAAAGATCATGACACCATCTGACATTTAACAATGAAATGGATAAAAGTTTAAGACATTTTATACCTGAAGAGTTATTTGCCCAGGATTTCACAGGAAGAGGATAGATCTATTTGCTGATGACTTCCTAAGTACTACCTGTAGCTCAGCTCACCTTCTTGAACTCCAAATCTTTTCTGATCATTTCAACTTGGCCATTACATGGAGGTATGAAACTTCTAGTAGAACTAATCATTTCCTTGAATCTATTGTTACTGTTATATCCTCTGTCCTACAAAATAAATGCTTTACTTCTTCTACTTCTTTACCACCACATACATAACAAACCTTTAGGCTTCCATCTTTTAAAATATTTTACAGATACAGTTAGTATTCATATTGTCTGTACTCTCAAATCCCTTTTTTTCTTACTCGTAGATTGTGACAATACATTTCTAGTTCTTTTCCTCCCCAATAATTTGCAGCCCTCAAATTTATGAAAGTGATGTAATGAAATTTCCATTGAACTTAAAAAAATCTGCCTAAAACCTTTCAGTAACTTCCTATTTTCCTCATGAAATCTAAACACTTTGGCATAGTAAATAAATAAGATCATTGATGACCGAGCTTTGGCTTACTTCTCTAGTCTCATTTGTTAGTCTCAAATCTTAACAAAATTCATAAGGAGGGTGGTTTAAAGAATTATTATCATGCTGTTTCACTGGTCTTATGTGGGAGATAGCCTTACACTAGTATCGTAGGTATCCATTATGCTACTAGCTATAAAGAATGAATGGTGAAATTAACTGATACTTCAGTGGCAGGGGACACAGGTTTGATCCTAGTTGGGGAACTAAGATACCACATGTGGTGTGGCATAGCCTAAATAAATAAATACAATTTTTAAAAAGCCTTTTTTTTTAAAGAATAGATAGTATGATGTATAAATATTTCAGGCAAAATTTGAGGTAAGATAATTTGCCTTGAGCATTAAATAATACTTTGGTAGTAAGAGACTTTTGTATGCACTTTGATTATACAAAGTAGAGCATGCTAATTTTTGGAACTTAAACTTTTTATATTATTTCTAACTTACATACTTTATTTTTTGGGGCTCCAAAATCACTGCAGATGGTGACTACAGCCATGAAATTAAAAGATGCTTACTCCTTGGAAGAAAAGTTATGACCAACCTAGATAGTATATTCAAAAGCAGAGACATTACTTTGCCGACTAAGGTCGGTCTAGTCAAGGCTATGTTTTTTCCTGTGGTCATGTATGGATGTGAGAGTTGGATGGTGAAGAAGGCTGAGCACTGAAGCATTGATGCTTTTGAACTGTGGTGTTGGAGAAGACTCTTGAGAGTCCCTTGGACTGCAAGGAGATCCAACCAGTCCATTCTGAAGGAGATCAGCCCTGGGATTTCTTTGGAAGGGATGATGCTAAATCTGAAACTCCAGTACTTTGGCCACCTCATGCGAAGAGTTGACTCACTGGAAAAGACTCAGATGCTGGGAGGGATTGGGGTCAGGAGGAGAAAGGGACGACTGAGGATGAGATGGTTGGATGGCATCACGGACTCGATGGACGTGAGTCTGAGTGAACTCTGGGAGATGGTGATGAACAGGGAGGCTTGGTGTGCTGCGATTCATGGGGTCGGTAAGAGTTGGACACGACTGAGCGACTCAACTGAACTGAACTGAATTTACAGAAAAGTTGCCAAAATGGCAATTTCTTGGTACCCATTATGCAGCTTCTAATTGTTCACATTTTTCTCCATTTGCCTTATTATTTATTACCCTCTTTGTCCCTCTCTCTCACAGACACACTAACTTCTCTAAAACTTTGATGAATATATTCAAATTTAGCCCTTCTGTACTTCTAAATATTCTAATATGTTTTTCTAGAAGGAGGAGATTTTACTTCAAAGTTAACTTTGAAACAAAACTGTTATCTAAATCAAAATCTGTATTCAAATTTTTCTCAATAATGATGAAATCAAACAGTGTGTACACTAATTTATCCGTCTTATTTTGCATTGTAAAGTGTTCTTGAGATTGATAAGTAGTTTTGCCCTTTTTATTGCTAAGTAGTGTTTCACTAATAAACCACAGATCGTTTATTCATTCTTAAGGTAGTGAATGTTTGGGTTGACTTTTTGTTTTTCAGCGATTATGAGAAAGCCTGTTAGGAACACTTGTTCAAGTTATTTTGTGGGTTGGTTTTCTTTGTTTGTTTGTTTCTCTTGGGAAATATATAGAAATAGAACTGCTGATTCATAGTGAAGATTTGGCGCTTCCCTGGTAGCTCAGCTGGCAAAGAATCTGCCTGCAATCCAGGAGATCCCGGTTTGATCCCTGGGGAAACAGTGGAAACAGTGGCAGACTATTTTTTTGGGCTCCAAAATCAGTGTAGATGGTGATTGCAACCATGAAATTAAAAGACGCTTACTCCTTGGAAGGAAAGTTATGACCAACCTAGATTGCATATTCAAAAGCAGAGACATTACTTTGCCAAAAAGGTCCATCTAGTCAAGGCTATGGTTTTTCCTGTGGTCATGTATGGATGTGAGAGTTGGACTGTGAAGAAAGCTGAGTGTTGAAGAATTGATGCTTTTGAACTATAGTGTTGGAGAAGACTCTTGAGAGTCCCCTGGACTGCAAGGAGATCCAACCAGTCCATTCTAAAGGAGATCTGTTCTGGGTGTTCATTGGAGGGACTGATGCTGAAGCTGAAACTCCAGTACTTTGGCCACCTCATGTGAAGAGTAGACTCATTGGAAAAGACTCTGATGCTAGGAGAGATTGGGGGCAGGAGGAAAAGGGGATGACCAAGGATGAGATGGCTGGATGGCATCACTGACTCACTGGAAATGAGTCTGAGTGAACTCCAGGAGTTGGTGATGGACAGGGAGGCCTGGTGTGCTGCGATTCATGGGCTCGCAAAAAGTTGGACACGACTGAACGACTGAACTGAACTGAATAATGAGTGATGTTGAGCATCTCTTCATGTTTTTATTGGTCATCTGTATGTCTTTGGAGAAATGTCTGTTTAATTCTTTTGCCCAGTTTTTGATAGGGTTGTTGTTTTTCTGGTATTGAGATGCGTGAGCTTCTCGTATATTTTGGAGATTAATAGTTTGTAAGTTGTTTCATTTGCTATTATTTTCTCCCATTCTGAAGGCTGCCTTTTCATCTTATAGTTTCCTTCATTGTGCAAAAACTTTTAAGTTTAATTAGATCCCATTTGTTTATTTTTGTTTTTATTTCCTTTAGTCCGGGAGGTGGGTCATAGAGGATCTTTCTGTGATTTATGTCAGGGAGTGTTCTGCCTATGTTTTTCTCTAAGAATTTTATAGTTTCTGGTCTTACATTTAGATCTTTAATACACTAAGAGTTTATTTTTGTGTATAGTGTTAGAATGTGTTCTAGTTTCATTCTGTTACACATGGTTGACCAGTTTTTCAGGCACCACTTGTTAAAGAGATTGTCTTTTCTCCATTGTATATTCTTGCCTCCTTTGTCACAGATAAGATGTCGATAGGTGCATGGATTTGTCAATGAGCTTTCTACTTTGTTCCACTGATCTATATTTCTATCTTTCTGTCAGTACCATACTGTCTTGATGACTATAGCTTTGTAGTATAGTCTGAAGTCAGGAAGGTTCATTTCTCCAGTTCCATTCTTCTCTCTCAAGATTGCTTTGGCTATTCAAAGTTTTTTGTGTTTCCATACAAATGTGAAATTAGTTGCTCTAGTTCTGTGAAAAATACCATTGGTAGCTTGATAGGGATTGCATTGAATCTATAGATTGCTTTGGGTAGTATACTTATTTTCACCATATTGATTCTTGAAATCCATGAACATGATATTTCTCTATTTATGTAATCTTTGATTTTTTCATCAGTATTTTTTATAGTTTTCTATATATAGGTCTTTTGTTTCTTTAAGTAAATTTTTTCCTAAGTATTTTATTTTTTTGTTGTTGTTGTTGCAATGGTGAATGGGATTGTTTCCTTAATTTCTCTTTCTGTTTTTTCATGTTAGTGTATAGGAATTTCTTTGCATAAATTTTGTATTCTACAACTTTACTGTATTCACTGATTAGCTCTAGTAATTTTCTAGTAGTATGTTTAGGGTTTTCTATGTAGAGGATCATGTTGTCTGTGAACAGTCAGAGATTTACTTCTTCTTTCCTAATCTAGATTCCTTTTATTTATTTTTTTTCTCTTTTTTCTGTGGCTAGGACTTCCAAAACTATGTTGAATAGCAGTGATGAGAGTGGTCACCCTTATCTTGTTCCTGATTTTAGAAGAAATGCACTCAATTTTTCATCATTGAGGATAATATTTTCTGTGGGTTTGTCATATGTGGCTTTTATTATGTTGAGGTATGTTCCTTCTATGCTTGATTTCTAGAGAGTCTTTATCATAAGTGGGTGTTGAATTTTTTCAAAGGCTTTCTTTGCCTCTATTGAGATAATCATATGATTTTTATCTTTCAATTTGTTGATATGGTGTATCACATTGATTGATTTGTGAATATTGAAGAATCCTTGTGTCCCTAGAATAAAACCTACATGGTCATGGTGTACCATGACCTTTTTAATACACTGTGGGATTCTGTTTGCTGGAATTTTGTTAAGGATTTTTGCATCTATCTTCATCTATGATACTAGCATGTAGTTTTCTTTTTTTGTGGCATCCTTTTTCAGGAAGCTTTAGAGCTTTAACTTACATTTAAGTTTATGACTCATCCCTAGTTGATTTTTCTACATGATGTGAAATAGTTATTGAGACCCCTTTTCTTAATATGAATATTCAATTATGCCAGAATTATTTTCTGAAAAGATATTCCTTTACCCAATTTAATTACTTTGGCACTTTTGTTGAAAATCAACTGAATGTTATTTCTGCTTCTCCCCAGCATATGTAAAACTGAAAAGAGTCTTATCCATTCTAACAACTATTCATGGCTGGTTAAACTGTAAAATCACAACTTCTTGAGACTGTTAAAGAACTGAAGCAGCAGGACAAATAAGTAACATGGAATACAAAGCAAAAATGGCTCTTCTTGGGAGTAACAACATACACAGTGGCTTATTTGTGGCAGAGCATGGGAGAAATTGGTGCAACTACACAAGCCCATAAGATGAATCAGTTAAAAATTTAACATATTGTTGGAGGCCAAGTGTTGGCTGGGCTGTGAGATCATCGTATTTCCCAGAAGCTATTCTCTACTAAAATTTATGGGGTCTTATCCTGGGAAAAAGTATACTAGCAAAGCTTAGTATATGTTTTAATAGTGATGGAGCCCATACAGAATTTCTGTAGCTCTTCTACACCTGTAATTTTCTTCTTACAGAGTCTAGTCAGCTTAGCAGCTTGGAACCCTGATCCTTGCCTTCACAGTTCAGCAGCATCCCTGTGCTCTTTTTGGTTTCCAACTCTCTGCACCACAATCTGGAAAGTGTCCTCCCCAGGAACAAAGCCAGGGTGATTACTCAGCTTACCTATATATTTCCCTACTGGTTTTTATTCCCTGCCTGGTGTCCTCTGAAAACAGTTGCCATATATATTTTATAACTTTTTTTCAGCTGTTTTTGGCCACAGCGAATCTGGCACCAGTAATATTTTCATGGTCAGAGTATGTTATTTTCAAGACCTGTGCTTGTTAGTAAAAAAGAAAAAGACCACAGATATATAATTACAATATAAATGCATAGAAAAGTTAACAAAAAGGTTAATAATTTCAATCTTTTATTAATAAGCCACATAAAGATGAATTTGGAATTTTTGAGGTTTATCTTCAAAATAGTATTCTGTATGTTTCACTTTGTCTCTTTATTTCTTGTCTATGGTCTCGTTTTTAAGTATTTTAAATTACATAGTAATATCTGTCAAATTCCAGCAATAGAGATGGCTATTCTGGGGCATCCCCTAAGGTGTGTTGGACTCCAGTCTACACAAACAATTGGAGTAAAAAAAATGTTGCAAAATCCACAGGCCCTTGTGAGGTATAGTAATTTGTTGATGATTCATTAGAATTATGGTTAGAGATGTCTTTAAGGATTTTTTGATTGTTTATTCATTATTCAAGAACTTTCTTCATAGCTTCTATGAACTATCCCCTCAAGTTCAACTCCAGAACATTTTTAAAATTTTTAGTTTCCAAAGTAAGATTCATGCACAGTTTCATATCTTCTGGCATACCATGATAATAAAGCTAACAATGCTGTTAACTGTCCTTGTCTGGCAAAGCTTAAGACTAATCCAGGAGATTATAACTTTACCACATTGATCAGAAAAAGACCAGTCAGAAGGATAGGTCTTGTGAGCAAGTCTCTAAAGCTTCGTGGACTTTAATGCCTGTCAGGTGGCACAAAGCCTGCTAGGAGGGGGTGCTGATCTCTCTGGGTGTCAGCAGCAGGGGCATATATGATCAAAGTCACCTGCCACCACCCTGGCATCATTGTGTGCCAAAGACTAGAGGTGGCACTACAGTTGAATTGAGAACAAGAGCTAATGCATAGGTCCACACATTCAACCCATGTCACCAAGGGTTAGTGTTGGTCCATAGTGGCCTGGAACTCTGAATTCACTCTGTGTCCAATGTGAGTGAAATCACCCCAGTCAGCGTGTCTTCATCATAATAGTAGCTCAATTTTGTGAAGTCCTACAGAAGAAACACTTTTTTGAGCACCTGGAGCAATCCTCCAATCTTCCCAGACATGGACCTCAGCCATGGAGACCAGAGAAGACTCTGTAGGCTAAGTGAGTTCTAGAACTTAATGGACATCTGATTGAGCCCATGTACTTGGATAGAGGGTTAGAGAATGCCCAAGTAGAGAAATGGGCCCTATGGCCAAGGTAGGTACCAGTCTGGCACTGGTGGCTCTACCCAGGGACCCAAGGTTGACTTAGAAGATTATAGAGAGGGCATTCATCCTCTGCATTGCAGGGTATAGAACAGAGGCCTCACTTGTCCAGATCTAAACGCAGTACTGCATCAGTCCTTGAGTTAAAATGCTAGGACATTTGAACTTTTAAAGCAGTTGATTTGAGTAAATTTTGTTAAATGGAGATAATTCAAGCTGAGTTCATGAAGTATTAATAATAATTTTAAATGTTCAATATTACTATGTTTGTGTACTCATAATAATTTCAGAATTAACAAAGCTGCACATATATACATACACATTGACACATTTACTTGAAGCTTTGTAAACTAGTGACATCACCTGAAGGGAAGGGAAGGGAAGGGAAGAAAAAAACCAAGTGATGTTATGTGTAAAGAAATATTTTCCCAGCATGTTAACCACAAAGTAGTTTATTCATTTATTTGTCCTAAATAAATCCCCTTGAACTTGAGAGAATAGGAAAAAAATGCAAGTATTCTTGAATATGTTCAGGAAGATATTCTCCCTGAGTTCTATACTTTCAGAAGTTTTAAGGAGCTGCAATCATTTGGAACCATATATAACTATCTACACTGTACCCACATGTCTGTATATACTTGTGTAACTATTTTTAAATGTGAATGAAGTAATTTTATAAAACTCTCGATTTTTTAAAGCATTTCTTTAATTGTTGCAGAGTAAGAGAAAAATTTCCCATAACTTTTATTCATGGATAACATATGATAATTTTCTAATCTAAAATCTTTTAACTTTAGAAAGATGGAATCTGAAATCTTTTAACTCTGAAGTAGAGGGTTTCTTGGATTTATAGTTCGTAGTTAGTATTTGAAGTTAGTCTTGGGTTTGTAGTTAGTTTGTAGTTAGTATATAATCTGAAATCACATAAATTTATATAATGCCTAAACAAACTGGCAAAAATGAAAATTTCAGCTCATCCAATGAAATAGTGTCAACAGATCAAACCAACATAAGAGAAACAAAAATATAGCTAAGTCACCAATAGATACTTTAAAGAAGTTAAAACTCCTCAACCCTACTTTTAAGCGAATAAATTGAATGAAATTGGTGGTGTATTTGGCCATGGATTAAGATGAACTGAAATTTTCAGGGTGACTAACTCCTCAGTTTAAATGAATTTGATGCTTGTCAGAAGTTGTTAAGAAAATCTGATTCACTCTGGTGGTCCCTTGAAACCTGAAAAGACTTTATCCAATATCCCTGAACCATGCAATATAAATTTCTATGGAGAATGCAAGCAAATAATTTATAGCGATTATGAATCAGAAAATGCAAAAAACAAAAAAAAATTTCAAGAAAGAGAACTACCTCATTAAATGATTCCTGAGCTCAAGAAGGAGTAGAACTCCTGGGTCTATACATATTAATTGTGTATCCAGATAGNTAAGATGTGTATAAGAGACAGATATTTAGTAAGTCATTAAATCATTTAGTGTAAATGACTAAATTATAAAATAAGAACACCATTTACCTGCCATTAGTGTTTTTGGTTTGTCTTTTTAAAAAAATTAATTTATTTTAATTGGAGGCTAATTACTTAACAATATTGTAATGGTTTTTGCCATACATTGACATGAATCAGCCATGGGTGTACATGTGTACCCCCATCCTGAAAACCCCCTCCCACCTCCCTTTCCATCCCATCCCTCAGGGTCATCCCAGTGCACTGGCCCTGAGCACCCTGTCTCATGCATCGAACGTGGACTGGTGATCTATTTCACATATGGTAATATACATGTTTCAGTGCTATTCTCTCAAATCATCTCACCCTCGCCTTTTCCCACAGAGTCCAAAAGTCTGTTCTTTATCTGTGTTTTGCTTTGTCTTTAAAAGATCAAACACAGACACTGGGAATAATGTGTGAAACTTTTAGTGAGGAGAAGGAAGTATTGTTCCTTTATGGGAGTTAAGTAAGAAACATTATATTACATTAGGAATTGATGTTTGCAAGATGCTTAATGCATATGAATTTTGTATTGTTTATATGAGTTCTTTAATCTTTCTAATTTATAGTAGACTGAAAGCTTTCTAATTAATTTTTTATTGAAGTATTAGCATAGCGTTAGTAGCTCAGTCGTGTCCTACTCTTTGTGACCCCATGGACTGTAGCCCACCAGGCTCCTCTGTCCATGGAATTCTCCAGGCAAGAATATTGGAGTAGGTTCCTATGCCCTTCTCCAGGAGATCGTCCCAACCCAGGGATTGAACCTAGGTCTCCTGAAATGAAGATTCTTTACCNCATATGATAATTTTCTAATCTAAAATCTTTTAACTTTAGAAAGACGGAATCTGAAATCTTTTAACTCTGAAGTAGAGGGTTTCTTGGATTTATAGTTCGTAGTTAGTATTTGAAGTTAGTCTTGGGTTTGTAGTTAGTTTGTAGTTAGTATATAATCTGAAATCACATAAATTTATATAATGCCTAAACAAACTGGCAAAAATGAAAATTTCAGCTCATCCAATGAAATAGTGTCAACAGATCAAACCAACATAAGAGAAACAAAAATATAGCTAAGTCACCAATAGATACTTTAAAGAAGTTAAAACTCCTCAACCCTACTTTTAAGCGAATAAATTGAATGAAATTGGTGGTGTATTTGGCCATGGATTAAGATGAACTGAAATTTTCAGGGTGACTAACTCCTCAGTTTAAATGAATTTGATGCTTGTCAGAAGTTGTTAAGAAAATCTGATTCACTCTGGTGGTCCCTTGAAACCTGAAAAGACTTTATCCAATATCCCTGAACCATGCAATATAAATTTCTATGGAGAATGCAAGCAAATAATTTATAGCGATTATGAATTAGAAAATGCAAAAAACAAAAAAAAATTTCAAGAAAGAGAACTACCTCATTAAATGATTCCTGAGCTCAAGAAGGAGTAGAACTCCTGGGTCTATACATATTAATTGTGTATCCAGATAGCTGACTCATCAGGAAATTTTCTTTTAAATATATCTTTATTAGAAGAATTTAAGTTTCCTAATAATTATGTACTAATCCAGAAGATGGGAAAATATATCTGAATGAATTCATTTACCCTACTGCAATGATATTTCAGTTTTAGTATGTAATCGTTTATTTTAGCTAGCTCAAACCTTTTGGAATAAATCTTCAACTTTTAGCTAAAGCATATAAAAATAAATAAAAACCATACAGTTTAAGAAAAGGAAAAATAAAATGACTATTCAAAGTCACTGAAAATGCAAGTGAACAATAACTGAACAATAAAACTAATATTTATTGAGTATTATATGTCGCAAATATTCATAAATGTCTGAAATACTAGACTACTACTTGGGCTACTGGTATTAATAATAATGGTAAATTGAACATTTAAGTCCTTTGAAGGAGGAGTTGGC
Source organism: Raphicerus campestris (assembly GCA_006410735.1). Classification (NCBI taxonomy): domain Eukaryota; kingdom Metazoa; phylum Chordata; class Mammalia; order Artiodactyla; family Bovidae; genus Raphicerus; species Raphicerus campestris. Next base: position 168,907 of record SJYW01013932.1, on the reverse strand, counting down.
AACTCACTCCAGTATTCTTGCCTGGAGAATCCCATGACTGAGCAACTGAGCATGAATATTTAAATAGAATTGCGTGAAGTCTAAACAGGATGGAAGAATAAGACTTTAAAACAAACATCTAGGCTTAAGGTAGAGAAAAATAAATAGGAATGATTTTCCTTATTTTGCTTTTAAATAAAATTTAAGTAAAATGAAGAACTCTGTTTTAGGCTATTCCACTAATTGAGAGGTGGAATAAATTAAAACACTAGACAAAATGGAAACTGTTCATTTCATATCCGACACCCTTTAATTCCTTTCACACATTTTTATTCAATTCTTTTCAATACCATTTTGCATACATTAAGCTCTCATAAAAATTTAGAAAGTATTAAGAGCTGGGGAAAGGGGGATATATTATAACCAGGACTTCTCAGCCTTAGTACCAATGAAATTTAGGGCCAGAGAAGTCTTTGTTATGGGGCTGTTCTGTACATTGTGGGATAATTAACAGGATCTGTAGATACTTCTACTCATTAGATGCCAGTAGCATATCCATTCCCTTATTATGACAACCAAAAATGCCCAAAGATATTTACTAAATGTCTCTGAGGGGGCAAAATGACTCCCGTGAGACCTGGAGCAATAAGGTAAAATTACATACAATTTAAAATTTCCTTGTTGACAAGAGGAAACTGTAGAATTTCCCTGCTTCCCTGGAAAAACATTTTAATAGGTGGGATGAGACAGAGTGATATAGTTGTATACATTCTGCTGGTTATGTCTGTATAAGCACAAAAGTAAGAAACAAGACAATATATTGACAAATGCATATTGTTTAATTCAACAAGTATGATCCTGTATACTGTATGTTGTTTATTTCTTATTAAATTTGAATTGGTTGCCAGCATTTAATATGGAAACATTTCATTGAATTACCTTCTTTATGAGTTGTGAAAAATCAAGTTCTACCAAAGCTATGCCTCAGTTCCCAAAAGAGTAATTCACTGGATGCTGCCTTCTTTAGAGAGGATATGTACTCTCGATTTTATCACACTTGACCTGTTTTTTTTCTTTTTAAACTTACTTAATTACCTACCTAGTCTCGATAATCATTTTAATTTGAAAATCCAGTACATAAGTAAATCTAATGTTTAATCAAAAGCTCAGTTAACTTTAAGGAATGAATTTTAAGCTCTAAATATTAGGAAGAAAGAGAATCATTAGTGGAGAAGGGCATTTGGTAGGAGGAAAAGTGAAAGACTTATTATTTTCTTCAATGCAGTGGACTTGGGTATTAGGTATTATTATAACATTATATTATTATATCATAACTCTTTAGCATGTTAATTTGGAAGTCCTTTTGAAAAAAGAGTTTTTCAATAGCTCTTGTTTTTAAACTCATAGTAGAAATAGCCAAGACAGTATACGGGGATTATTTCTGGGCTGTAATCATAATATTGAAAAGAGCTGATGAATTAAGATGTCGTCAAGAGACATCTCAGAAGGTTTTCATCTTTATCAAACAAATGAAAACTATTAGTCCATTTTTGTACATTACTCAAGGAAAATGTGTTTTTCCTTGAAAATTTATGAAGTTTATGATATAACTGTATTTTCTCCAACTGCTAATGAATATGGCATAAATTGCCACCGACAATAGGTGATCTACTTTTATTCTGTATGCTTATTGTAGGAAATTGTGTTTAAATAGTATACTTTATTTATAGGAATCTTTTGAAACCACAGGTATTTGTATTGGGGGGTAGGTAGAGCAGTATAGAGTAGTAGTCTGGGATTATGGGCTATAGTTTGTTTAATTATTTCCATTTTTTTTTACTAGAGCTCCCCTGGAAAACTGCATTTCAAATCATAACAAACAATTTTTCACTGACTCAAATTGAAACAAGGTGATTCCAAATAAACATGAAAATGGTATTTAGAGAAATTTTTTTTAAGATCTAATTTTTTTTTTTATGGATCCAAGAGTTCTGGCAAAATAATTCTATGTCTAGGAAAGGTGACTCTGGTGGAAATTTTAAAATAAATATGTTTTTATCTATAAGCTACATATTAATCCTCGGGTATATTTCACTTTTTATTTTAGCACATGCTATCTTGCTCTATTAAAGAGTCATATTAGGTGCTATTTTTGAAATATTTTCGAAAACACATGTTATTTACATATAGTTGTGACATTTAAGCAAATAAATATATTTTATATTTTAAAATTTTCTTTCTTTCTTTATTATTATTTATTTTTACTTTACAATATTGTATTGGTTTTGCCACACATCAACGTGAATCTGCCATGGGTGTACACGTATTCCCAATCCCAAACCTCCCTCCCACCTCCCCCCTCAAAACCATCCCTCCGAGTCATCCCAGTGCAGCAGCCCCAAGCATCCTGCACCCTGCACTGAACCTAGACTAGTAATTCATTTCTTATATGATATTATACATGTTTCAATGCCATTCTCCCAAATCATCCCACCTCTTCCCTCTCCCACAGAGTCCAAAAGTCTGTTCTATATATCTGTGTCTCTTTTGCTGTCTCACATACAGGGTTATCATTATCATCTTTCTAAATTCCATATATATGTGTTAGTATACTGTATTGGTATTTTTCTTTCTGGCTTACTTCACTCTGTATAATTGGCTCCAGTTTCATCCACCTCATTAGAACTGATTCAAATGTATTCTTTTTAATGGCTGAGTAATACTCCATTGTTTATATCACAGCTTTCTTATCCAAAATAATAATATCTTAAAGGCATTTGAAGGGAAAGGCAGTCATCCATATTTAGTTAAGTCATTAAATCATTTAGTGTAAATGACTAAATTATAAAATAAGAACACCATTTACCAGCCATTAGCGTTTTTGCTTTGTCTTTTTTTAAAAAAATTAATTTATTTTAATTGGAGGCTAATTACTTTACAATATTGTAGTAGTTTTTGCCATACATTGACATGAATCAGCCATGGGTGTACATGTGTACCCTCATCCTGAAAACCCCCTCCCACCTCCCTTTCCATTCCATCCCTCAGGGTCATCCCAGTGCACTGGCCCTGAGCACCCCGTCTCATGCATCAAACATGGACTGGTGATCTATATCACATATGGTAATATACATGTTTCAGTGCTATTCTCTCAAATCATCTCACCCTTGCCCTCTCCCACAGAGTCCAAAAGTCTGTTCTTTATCTGTGTTTTGCTTTGTCTTTAAAAGATCAAACACAGACACTGGGAATAATGTGTGAAACTTTTAGCGAGGAGAAGGAAGTATTGTTCCTTTATGGGAGTTAAGTAAGAAACATTATATTACATTAGGAATTGATGTTTGCAAGATGCTTAATGCATATGAATTTTGTATTGTTTATATGAGTTCTTTAATCTTTCTAATTTATAGTAGACTGAAAGCTTTCTAATTAATTTTTTATTGAAGTATTAGCATAGCGTTAGTAGCTCAGTCGTGTCCTACTCTTTGTGACCCCATGGACTGTAGCCCACCAGGCTCCTCTGTCCATGGAATTCTCCAGGCAAGAATATTGGAGTAGGTTCCTATGCCCTTCTCCAGGAGATCGTCCCAACCCAGGGATTGAACCTAGGTCTCCTGAAATGAAGATTCTTTACCGTCTGAGTCACCTGGGAAGCCCTTATTGAAGTATAGTTGTTCACAATGTTGTATTAATTCCTTCTATTTCAATTAATTTTTTAGTTCTAGGTTTTATTTATCCAATAATTAATGAAGTGAAATTCCTCTTATTAGTCATTTGTGGCAGGTCTTCATAAAATTGGTAATTTCCCTGCTCACTTTTTTCTTTGTCTTTCTATATTATTTTTGTAGTAGGTCCTTGTTAGTTATCTATTATTTTAATTTTTTAGAATATTTATTTATTTGACCCCATCAAATCCCAGTTGTAGTATGTGGGATCTTTGTTGCATCATGCAGATCTTTTATTGCAAGTACAAAGTCTCCAGCATCACATGTACTCAAAAGCTGCAGCCTGTGGGCTTTCTAGTTGTGGCACCTGGGCCTCGTTGCTCTGCAGCATGTGGGACCCTAGTTCCCCAGCCAGGGATCAAACCTGCACCCCTTGCACTGCAAGGTGGATTCTCAACCTCTGGACACCAGGGGAGGCCTGGTTATCTATTTTAAATATAGCAGTGTGCACCTGTCAGTCTCAAACTCCCGATTCAGTCTTCCCCAAACCCTTCCCACCTGGTAAGCATAAATTCATGCTCTAAGCCTGTCTCTTTCTCTCGTAATTAAGTTCATTTGTATCATTTTTTTTAAGATTCTGCACAAAAGTGATATCATATATACCTGTCTTTCTTTGTTCAACTTATTTCACTGAGTGTGACAATCTCTGGATCCATCCATGATGCTGCAAATGGCATTATTTCATTCTTTTAATAGTTGAGCGATATTCCTTTGTATATATGTTTCACATCTTCTTTATCCATTCATCTCTTGATGGACATTTAAGTTGCTTCTGTGTCTTGGCTATTGTAAACAGTGCTGCAATGAACATTGGGGTGCAAGTTTTTCTTCAGATGTATGCCCAGGAGTGGGATTGCTAGATCATATGGTAGCTCTATTTTTAGTGTTTTAAGGAACCTCCATACTGTACCAATTTACTTTTCACCAGCAGTATAGGAGAGTCCTATTTTTTCCACAAAATCTCCAGCATTTACTGTAGATTTTTTGATGATGGCCAGTCTGACTGGTGAAAGATGATATCCCATTGTAATTTTGATTTGCATTTTTCTAATAATTAGTGATGTTGTGGATCTTTTCCTGTGTTTGTTGAGCATCTGTATGTCTTCTTTGGAGAAATGTCTATTGCTCCAAAAGGTCTTCTGCCCATTTTTAAAATTGCATTCTTTGTTTTTTGGATATTGAGCCACATGAGCTATTTGTAAATTTTGGAGACTAATTTCTTTTCAATCACACTATTTTGATTAGCNGTATGTCTTCTTTGGAGAAATGTCTATTGCTCCAAAATGTCTTCTGCCCATTTTTTAAATTGCATTCTTTATTTTTTGGATATTAAGCCACATGAGCTATTTGTAAATTTTGGAGACTAATTTCTTTTCAATCACACTATTTTGAGTAGCATTTCTAATTATCAGAGACTTCCTACATGGAAAGAATATATAGAATTCTAATGTTGTGGGGTTTTTAAAATATAATTTTTCTTAACAATGGGTTGTCCTTTGATAAGGTGAAACCTTAGGTAATTAGTAACTTAATAAATGAAGGATTTTTATTTTGTGTGTGTGAAGTAGGTAGATCTGGCTTTAATTTGGTCCAGTTGGTGATTCCTTTGGACAGTGATGGCTCACTTATATATTTAGTGCATAAGAAAGAGGAAAACAGTGCCACTTACATTTCCTCCCTTTATTAAGAATATAAAAGCCTCATTGTCCATCAACAAATGAGTGGATACAGAAGTTGTGGTATATATACACAATGAAATACTACTCAGCCATACATAAGAATGAAATCTTGCCATTTGCAACAACATGGTTGGACTTGGAAGTTACTATGCTAAGTGAGATGTCAGACAGAGAAAGACAGATACTGTGTTATATCACTTATATGTGGAATCTAAAAAATGGAACAAACTAGTGAATATGACAAAAAAGAAACAGATTCACAGATATAGAGAATGACCTAGTGCATACCACTGCGGAGTTGGACGTGGAAAGGGGCAATATAGGGGTAGAGGATTAAGAGGTAAAATCTATTAGGTATAAAATAATCTAAAAGGATATACAGTGTGGGGAATATAGCCAATATTTCATAATAACTATAAATGAGATGTAACCTTTAAAATATGAATCACTATATTGTATATCTATAACATATAATACCATACATCAACTATACTTCAATAGACAATTAATTTTAAAAAAAAACCTCTTAATCTTCCTGTATGTTTAGTAAACCACACCTATTTCACATGGCATTCCCAACTGTAAAGTACACTGAGAAATTATTTATATTTAGAAAACTTTACAGTTATACTCAAACAAGGAGTTTGGGAATACTGGCCACAATCTATGCCAAAATAATAAATATAATTTGATCATGGAATTTTATGTCAATGGAATTGAAGAATCAATATTTTAAAGAAGTACAATTTTCCTAATAGACTCCAGTCAACATTCCAACAGGTTTTCCTGGAGGAAAGTAACAGGCTATTTCCAATGTTTTTATGGAAAATCAAAAGCTGTGAATAAACAGGGCAGCTGTGAACAAGAACAGAGCTGGGAGATGTGTTCTTCCAGATACAAACTTTATCTGGAAGTAAAGATAAAGTTTACTTTATCAGAGGCAAACTTTATTACATAACCATAGTATTTAAGACCAAAATATTAACAAAAGAATGCACGAATAGAACCATGAAAGAATGGTTTTCAGAAAGCAATCACATATGATCTCCTGATTTAAACAGAGTTGACACAGCAGTGTGGAGGGAAAAGGATGATCATTTAAACACAGGGTGCTAGGTTAAAAAGCTAACTGTAATTAAAAATAAACTATAATTCCTATCTTCTACTACACTCAAAAATACCAGTTCAAAATAGATTATGGATTTAATATGAATGCTAAAACAATAAAGCTTTGGAAACTTGTAGAATAAATCTCTCTATCTCACCTTTAAGAAGTACCTGAATATTGAAGTCTCTACCCATTTTGTTAGGAGGACGTAGATTTGATTTCTTGGGATTATAACATTAATTGATTGTGTTAGAGAGCTGGATAGGTCTGAGAGAAACGAGTCTCTAAAGTCAATGTATTGGACACATGTAGAGAACTTGCCTGCAACCTTTATATTTTTACTCCCATTTCATGTCCAGGGTATTACACAGAGGGTGATTTTGTAGTAGTTATGTGGCCCTAGGTGGGACAGATGTCTGAAATTGGTCAGGTTTGTGTAAGTCATCTAAGATTTTATGATTGATTGCTTAATCTAAGAAATATGCTGAAAGAAAAATTCTCATTTATTTTGGGCCACTGTTTTTCATGATCAGAATACAAATATATAATTNCACACAATCAGCTAAGCAGACTCTGTGTCTATGGAGTATATATAAGTCCCTTGAGAGCGCCCACAACAGAAAATACACTAGCTCTGATAGCTGAGGACATTGGAGGCAAGAACACATAGGAGTAGGCCAGATTAGAATCTGTGCTGAACCCACAGCAGGTCCAGAAATCAGTACAGCATTGGAGGGCATCCTAGGGAGGTAAGGTGAACTGTGATTCCCAGCATGGGAAAGGACTCTGACAGCAGAGACTCAAGAAAAACAATTATTATTCTTATTTTTTGACTTGTTCTGTAGATTCTTTTTTCTTTTTCCTCCCCCCAAACCCCTGTTATAGTTGCCAATTTTGTTGGCACTAAGAAATCCAATTAAGGTTTTGAGTTTTTTTTTTTTTTAATTCAGTCACATTTTTTATTGTTGTCATAAACCTGTGCCTCTAGTTTGGGCTTTTGCAATTTTGTGGAGTTTCCCTCCCTCTTTTTTTTTCTCTCTTTTTTTAATTTTAATTTTTTAAACCTATTATTTTTTCTACAATGATTCCTTTGTTAGCTTTTCCTATTGTTCTTTTCCCCTTGCAGTTAATCTTTAAAGCATATAAATCTTCTTTATCTACCTCTATTTATCTTTGCATATCTATTCTTTATTTCTTTTCTTTCTCTCCTTTCCTCTCAACATATTTGCTAGTTTTATTTTCATTGCTTTATTCCCCACTTGTTACCTTGATTTAGTTTCGTTTTCCAGTTTGTGCTTTAATTAGTTTTGTTCTGGTAGATATAATTTTTGGTTTCCTTTGTTTGCTGTGTCGCTGGGCTGTTTTGATTCTGCTTACGGGTATATATGTATATGTGTATATTCAGCCACACTTTCTACTGTTGTTATAAACCTCTGCCTCTACTTTGGGCTTTTGCAGTTCTGTGTTTTCGTTTTTTGTCCCCCTTTTTCTTTCTTCTTCCATTTCTTTCTCTTTTTTTATAAGTTTAATTTTTACTTTTTTAAAACCTATTTTTTCTTACATTTAATCCTTCATTTTTCTTTCCTACTCTTCTTTTCCCCTTGTAGTTAATCTTTAATGTATATAAATCTTCTTCATCTACCTCTGTTTAACTTTTCATATCTATTCTTTCTTCCTTTTCATTCTTTCCTTTCCTCTCAACATAATTTGTTAGTTTTGTTTCATTGCTTCATTCTCCACTTGGCACCTTGCTTTATTTTATTTTATTTTATTTTTTACAGTTTGTGCTTAAGTTAGTTTTCTTCTTAACTGGTAAGTATAATTTTTGATTTCCTTTGTTTGCCAGATCAATCTACTGTACTTTATTTTTGCTGGACTGTTTTCACTTTGCTCATGGGTGTATATGTCTATGTGTATATTCCATTATTTTAATTATTATTTGCCTGATTTTGTAACTGACATTTGTCTGGGGTTCATCTTTGGTTCCTTGGTTTTGGATATTTGTTTTACTCTCCCTNTTTGCTGGACTGTTTTCACTTTGCTCATGGGTGTATATGTCTATGTGTATATTCCATTATTTTAATTATTATTTGCCTGATTTTGTAACTGACATTTGTCTGGGGTTCATCTTTGGTTCCTTGGTTTTGGATATTTGTTTTACTCTCCCTTAATGCTATAACAAACCATTTGTGGAATCTTCATTACTGACCAGAGATCAAACCTTGAGCCTTTGGAGTGGGAGCACTGATGCCAAGACCCTAGACTACAAGAGAACTAATCCTAGAGAGTATCAAATACTAAGAACTCACACAAAGGAAACTATTTGAATACAAGACCTGGCATCACCCAACTACAAATAGCACCCTGTGCAGGATGCCATGTCAAAACAACAAACANTAATGCTATAACAAACCATTTGTGGAATCTTCATTACTGACCAGAGATCAAACCTTGAGCCTTTGGAGTGGGAGCACTGATTCCAAGACCCTAGACTACAGGAGAACTAATCCTAGAGAGTATAAAATACTAAGAACTCACACAAAGGAAACTATTTTAATACAAGACCTGGCATCACCCAACTACAAATAGCACCCTGTGCAGGATGCCATGTCAAAACAACAAACAAAACAAAGATACAAGTCCAATTATCAGCAGACAGGAGTACCACCTCACTCAGCCTTGCCCATCAGAGGAAAAACAAACAAACAAAAACTCAGCACAAACCTTACCCCATACGAAGCTCACACAAACCACTGGACCAGCCTTAGAGGGCAGAAACCAAAAGGAACAAATAATTCAACCTTCTTCAAGAAAAGAATTCAACCTTCCTTGACGCCTGGGACAAGGAGACCTCAAACACAATAACTTAAAAAAAAATAAAGAAAGAAAAGGCAGAGAAATACTGTACAAATGAAGGAACAAACTAGAAACACACAGAAGTCCAAATAAATTAAAAGGAAATAGGAAAATTACCTGAAAAACTATTCAGAATAATGATGATAAAGATGATAAAAAATAATCTTAAAAAAGTGGATAAAATGCAAGAATCAATTAATGAAGACCTAGAAGAATTAAAGAACAAGCATACAGAATCAAACAACACAGTTATTGAAATTAAAAATACTCTAGAAGATTCAATAGCACAGTGAGATGGAAGATAAAATGGTGGAAATAACTTCTGAAAAGCAGAATAAAGTAAAAAGAATGAAAAGAGCTCAGAGTCTCAGAGACCTCTAGGACCATATCAAATGCATCAACATTTGAATTATAGGGGTCCCAGAGAAGGCAATGGCACCCCACTCGAGTACTCTTGCCTGGAAAATCCCATGGGCAGCGGAGCCTGGTAGGCTGCAGTCTATGGGCTTGCTAAGAGTCGGACATGGCTGGGTGACTTCACTTTCACTTTTCACTTTCATGCACTGGAGAAGGAAATGGCAACCCACTCCAGTGTTCTTGCATGGAGAATTCCAGGAATAGGGGAGCCTGGTTGGTTTCCATCTATGGGATCGCACAGAGTCGGACACAACTGAAGCAACTTAGCAGCAGCAGAAGAAGAAGAAGGAGAGAAAAAGAAAGGGTATGAGAAAAATTTTGAAGAGATTATAGTTGAAAATTTCCCCAACATGGAAAAGGAAATAGCCAATCAAGTCCAAGAGGCCCGAAGAGTCCCATAAAAGATAAAACCAAGGAGAAACATGCCAAGACACATACTAATCAAACTAACAAAGACTAAACACAAACAGAATATTAAAAGCAGCAAGGGGGGAGCAACAAGCAACATACAAGGGGAACCCCATATACTTAACAGCTGATCTTTCAGCAGAAACTCTAGACCAGAAGGGAATGGCAGGATATATTTAAAGTACTGAAAGGGAATAATCTATACGCAAGATAACTGCAAGAAAGGATCTCATTCAAAACTGATGGAGAAATAAAAAGCTTTTCAGACAAGCAAAAGTCAAGTGAATTCAGTACCACCAAACCAGCTTTACAACAAATGTTAAACAGACTTATATAGTCAAGAAATACAACAGAAGAAAAAAGATATACAAAATCAACTCCAAACAATTAGAAAATGGCAATAGGAACATATGTATCAATAATTGCTTTAAATGTAAATGGATTGAATGCTCCAACCGAAAGACACAGACTGGCTGGATGGATACAAAATCAAGACCCATATATATATACTGTCTACAAGAAACCCGCTTCACACCTCAAGACACATATAGACTGAATGTGCAAGAATGGAAAAATATATTCCATGCAAATGAGAAGCAAAAGAGCTGGAATAGCAATCCTTATATCAGACAAAATAGACCTTAAAATAAAGAAGATGACAAGAGATAAGGAACAACACTACATAATGATCAAGGAATCAATCCAAGAGGAAGACATAACAATTGTGCATATCTATGCACCCAACATAGGAGCACCGCAACACATAAGACAAACATTAACAGACATAAAAGGAGAAATTGACAGTAACACAATAATAGTAGGAGACTTTAACACCCATTCACACCAATGGACAGATCATCAAAACAGAAAATTAATAAGGAAACACAAGTCTTAAATCATACATTAGATGAGATGTATCTCATTGATATCTTCAGGACATTCCTTCCAAATGCAGAAGAATAAACCTTATCAAGTGAACATGGAACATTCTCCAGGATAGACCACATCTTGGGTCATAAATCAAACCTCAGTAAATTTAAGAAAATTGAAATTGTATCAAGCATCTTCTTGATAACAGCGCTATGAGACTAGATATCAATTACAAGAAAAAGAAAACTGTAAGAAAAACAAACACATGGAGATCAAACAATATGTTTCTAAATAACCAACAGATTACTGAAGAAATCAAAAGGGAAATAAACATTTTCCTAAAAACAAATGACAAAACATGACAACTCGAAACCTATGGGATGCTGCAAAAGCAGTTCTAAGATGGAAGTTTATAGCAATACAGTCTTACCTCAAGAAACAAGAAAAACATCGAATAGACAACCTAACTTTACTCCTAAAGAGAAAGAGAGAAAGAGAAGTTGCTCAGTGGACTGTAGCCTACCAGGCTTCTCTGTCCATGGGACTCTCTAGGCAAGAATACTGGAGTGGGTTACCATTTCCTTCTCCAGGGGATCTTCCCAACCCAGGGATTGAACCCTGGTCTCCCGCATCGGAGGCAGATGCTTTACCCTCTGAGCCACCAGGGAAAGTGACTGGAAAAAGAAGAAGGAAAAAAACCCAAAATTTGTAGAAGGAAAGCAATCATAAAGATCAGAGCAGCAGTAAATGAAAAAGAAAGGAAAGAAACAATAGTAAAGATTAATACAACTAAAAGCTGGTTCTTTGAGAAGATAAAATTGACACGCCCTTAGCAAGACTCATCAAGAAAAAAAAGAAGGATCAAATCAACAAAATTAGAAATGAAAAAGGAGAGGATACAACAGATAATGCAGAAATACAAAGGATTATAAGAGACTATGAACAACTGTATGGAAATAAAATAGATAACCTGGAAGAAATGGACAGATTCTTAGAAAAGTTCAATCTTTTAAGACTGAACCAGGAAGAAATAGAAATTATGAACAACCCAATTACAAGCACTGAAATTGAAGCTGTGATAATAAAATCCGCCCCCCCCCCAAAAAAAATGCTCAGGACCGGATGGCTTCACAGGAGCATTCTATTAAACATTTAGAGAAGAGCTAATGCCTATCCTTCCAAAACTCTTTCAAAAAATTGTAGAGAAAGGAACACTTCCAAACTCATTCTACAAGGCCACCATCACCCTGATACCAAAACCAGACAAAAACAACACAATAAAAGAAAGCTAGCATCCAATATCACTGATGAACATAGATGCAAAAATCCTCAACATAATTTTAGCAAACACAATTTAGCAACACATCAAAAAGCTCACACACCGTGATGGAGTTGGGTTCATTCCAGGGATGCAAGGATTCTTTGATATATGGAAATCAATCAATGTGATACACCATATTAACAAATTGAAAGATAAAAACGATATGATAATCTCAATAAAAGCAGAAAAAGTCTTTGACAAAATTCAGCACCTATTAATACTCTTCAAAAAATGGGCATAGAAGGAACCTACCTCAACATAGTAAAGGCCAAATATGATAAACCTACAGCAAACATCATTCTCAATGGTGAAAAACTGAAAGCATTCCCTCTAAGATCAGGAACAAGACAAGGGTGTCCACTTTCACCACTGTTATTCAACAAGTTCTAGAAGTCCTAGCTACAGCAATTAGAGAAGAAAAATAAATAAAATGAATCCAGATCAGAAAAGAAGCAAAGCTCTCACTGTTTGCAGATGAAATGATACTGCACATAAAAAACCCTAAAGATAGTATCCAAAAATTACTAGAGCTAATCAGGAATTTAGCAAAGTTGCAGGATACAAAATCAGTGCACAGAAGTCACTCACATTTCTATATACTACAATGAAAAATCCAAGCAATTAAGGAATCAATCCCATTCACCACTGCAATAAAAAAATTAAATATCTAGGAATAAACTTACCTAAGGAGACAAAAGAACTGTACACATAAAATTATAAGACACTACCAGTCCATTCTAAAGAAGATCAGTCCTGGCTGTTCTTTGGAAGGACTGAAGCTGAAACTCCAATACTTCCTCCATCTCATGCAAACTTATTGGAAAAAACTCTGATGCTGGGAGAGATTAGGGGCAAGAGGAGAAGGGGATGACGGATGACGAGATGGCTGAATGACATCACCAACTCGATGGACATGAGTTTGAGTGAACTACGGGAGTTGGTGATGGACAGGGAGGCCTGGCTTGCTGCAGTTCATGGGGTCGCAAAGAGTCGGACACGACTGAGCAACTGAACTGAACTGAACTGAATGAACGAAATCAAAGAAGACATAAACAGACGGAGAGATAATCCATGGTTAGGAGAATCAGCATTGTGGAAATGACTATACTACCAAATGCAATCTACAGATTTAATGCAATCCCTATCAAATTATCAATGGCATTTTTCACAGAACTAGAACAAAAAGTTAATTTCACAATTCATATGGAAACACAAAAGACCCTGAATAGCCAAAGCAGTCTTGAAAAAGAAGAATGGAGCTGGAGGAATCAACCTTCCTGACTTCAAATTATACTACAAAGCTATAGTCATCAAGACAGTATGGTACTGGCACAAAAACAGAAAGACAGACCAATGGGACAAGATAGAAAGCCCAGAAATAAACCCATGCACCTCTGGGTACCTTATTTTTGACAAAGGAGGCAAGAATATACAATGGGGCAAAGACAACCTCTTCAATAAACGGTGCTGGGAAAACTGGACAGCTACATGTAAAAGAATGAAATTAGAACACTTCCTAACACCATACACAAATATAAACTCAAAATGGATTAAAGACCTCTGTATGTAAGACCAGAAACTATAAAACTCTTAGAAGAAAACATAAAACACTCGATGATATAAATCAAAGCCAGATCCTCTATGACCCATCTCGTAGAGTAACTGAAATAAAAACAAAAGTAAATAAGTGGGGCCTGATTAAAATTAAAAGCTTTTGCACAGCAAAGGAAACTATAAGCAAGGTGAAAAAACAACTTTCATATTGGGAGAAAATAATAGCAAATGAAACAAATGACAAAGGATTAATTTCCAAAATATACAAGAAGTTCATACAACTCAATGCGAGAAAAATAAACAACCCAATCAAAAAGTAGGAGAAAGACCTAAATAGACATTTCTCCAAATAAGACATACAAATGGCTAACAAACACATGAAAAGATGCTCAGCATCGCTCATTATTAGGGAAATGCAATTCAAAACTGCAATGAGATGTCACTTCACACTCGTCAGAATGGCCCTCGTCAAAAAATCTACGAACAATACATGCTGGAAAGGGTGTTCAAAAAAGGTAACAACCTTGCACTGTTTATGGGACTGTAAGTTGATACAGCCACTATGGAGATTCCTTAAAAAAAAAAAAAAAACAGTAATAAAACCACCATATGACGCAACAATCCCACTCCTAGTCATATTCCTGAGGAAACCAAAGTGAAAGAGACCCAGTTATCCCATTGTTTATTTCTGCACTATTTACAATGGCTAGAACATGGAAGCAACCTAGATGTCCATCAACAGATAAGTGGATAAAGAAGATGCAGTATATATACATAATGGACTATGACTCAGCCATAAAAATGAACACATTTGAGTCAGTTCTAATGAGGTGGATGAACCTAGAACATATTATACAGTGTGAAGTGAGTCAGAAAGAGAAAGATAAATACCAGATTCTAACACATATATATGGAATCTAGAAAAATGGTACTGAAGAATTTACTTACAGGGCAGCTGTGGAGAAACAGACATAGAGAACAGACTTATGGATATGGGAAGAGGGGAGGAGAGGGTGAGATGTATGGAAAGAGTAACATGGAAACTTACATTACCATATGTAAAATAGATAGCCAATGGAAATTTACTGTATGGCTCAGGAAACTCAAACAGGTATCAACCTAGAGGGGTGGGATGGGGAGGGAGATAGGAGAGAGCTTCAAAAGGGAAAAGGATACATGTATACATATGGCCGATTCATGTTGAGGTTTGACAGAAAACAGCAAAATTCTGTAAAGCAATTATCCCTCAATAAAAAATAAATTAATTTAAAAAAGTCACCTACTATATGTCGTTTCTCAGTTCTTGAAATGACAAAATTATAGAGGTGAAGAACAGAAAGTTTGCCAAGGATAGGGACTGGAGAGTTGGTCATTCAGTTGTTTCCTGCTCATTGGGACCCCATGAACTGTAGCTCACCATGCTCCTCTGGTCACGAATTCTCCAGGGAAGAATGATGGGTTACCGTTTCCTTCTCCAGGGGATCTTCCCTACCCAAGTATAGAACCTTGGTTACCTGTATTGCAGGTGATTCTTTGCAGTGTTAGCCACCACGGTGTGAGTTTATAAAAGGCAGCACAAAGACTTCCTTTGGGCTGATGGAACACTTTTGTATCTTGATTGTTTTGTTGATTATATGACTGTATATCTGAGCTAAAATTATACAGAGCTACACACACTCACAAATAAATGCAAGTAAAATCTGATTAAACCAAATAAGGTCTATAAGATATTTAGGATTATTGTATCATTGTTAATATATTGGTTTTGAAGTTGGACTATAGTTATGTGCAAGATCTTACCACTGGGGAAAACTGGAACTCCCTGTACTATTTTTGCAGCTTCATGTTAATCTGTAATTACTGCAAAATAAAAAGTTGTAAGTATTAAGAAAAAAAAGAACATTTGAGACTGTATATTTTACCTTAAATCTTGCTAAAGTTTAGTTAGTATAAAACAATGATGATAAAATTTAAAACTTTGTGTAGGATGGTGGAAAACGTTGCTAAGGAATATTCCATTACAAGTTACAAATGTGAATGGGGCAGTTTTTAAAAAGGAGAAATGGAATTTTGAGGTAAGTTACTTAGTATCTTGGGATCTCTACTTCACTGTCTGGGTTCTAAAATTCTGTGGATATACATAATAGTCCTAAGTGCTAATTGATTACTGTAAACAGTTGATAAACCAGGATAAGAAAACAATTTTTGTCATTTGCTAACATTTATTTAAATTTAATTATTTTATCAAATTTTTCAATTTGTCTAATTTCAAGGATTATGTAACTGAGGTTTGAACAAGTCATCACAGGATGTGTGTACAGAGTAGTGGAGTGTTAGATACTGTAGAGAGAGCAGTGTTTCCACCAGCTGTCTTTAGTAGGTTAAGACAAATTCATTTGTTAAAGTATAACTCTGAAATTTACAAATGAAGTAGTTGTAAAAGCAGATTTCCTATAGCAAAAGAATAAAAGACAACACAATTTATTCATTTGATGTTTGAATTTACCTTCTCTTATTTTTATGTATATAAACAATAATGAAAGCCAGTACAAAATTCTGATTAAATTCTAGACTTTTCTAAGCCATAGTGAAGTTCTTACTCTGTTAAATACTCATGGTAACTCACTGACTCTATGCTTCAGGCAATAAGCTAAAGCTCAGTGGTATTGTGCCCTTATATTTAATTGCTAATTGTTCCTTTTTTTAGATCAAGACCAGAAGTTAGGGGTACCATAATGAACATAAAAGTTACATTTCTATGGAAGATGGGTAATTTTTAAGAATTACATTAATCTGGGCTATAATCCATATATTAATAAAATTGATGTCAGAAATCTAATGGGTGTGACTTTCTCCATAAAGTCAGATTTCCAGGAACAGTAACATATCTAAAATTTTAAACTCATTTCTCTTCCATCTCAAATTAAACCCTAATTTTAAACCAAACCCTATTCTTATGATTTTATGAAATGAACAAAGTAACAAGGAGATCCCTTGATCATTAGTTCAAACAGCTTTTTGGGAGTGTGACTTGGGGATTTTTAATGAGACAGGAGCTGGATAGGGACAGGGTCTGGTCATCCTAGGTGGGTCATGTAGAGAACTCTGCCTGTCCTTCCTAGAATATTCTTCCAACCTGTTAAAATTTTTCTTCACTCCCTTGTTCCTCATTACATTCCATGGGAAAGTTTGGTTTCACTTATCTTTGGTTATAAGCTGAATGTTTTTTGATCCCTAAATGAGAGGATAAGGGTCTTAGCACTGTGACTCTTCCCTGCCTCTTTCAGTAAGAAATAATCATTAGAGATAAGGGCTCTGTTCTTTCCACTACCTTTTACAGCATTTCCATCTTCTGAATAGAGCTTATATTAGAGGAATCCATTCTCACCTAATTCTAACATGTGACTAGAAGCAATAGAAGATTATTGCAGGAGTTAATCACTGGCCTTTCTTTCATAATATAGTTTGCAGATAAAGTTTTCTTACCAGAAAATGAACTAAACTCACTTTCTGAGAAAAAGATTTTCAGTTGTTTCTTATAATTGACACAAATATGAAAAAAAAAAATCCCTACTCTACAATGAGCTGTAATCTTGTAAAGATGATTAGTAATATTGTCACTAAACATGCAAACGGTATAGGGGGCATGTGTATACATTCAGTATTTTCTAAAAATGTGAAGGAATAATGGTTTCCATTGAAAATAGAAGGGAGATTGGGATTGACACATATACACTATTGATACCTTGTATAAAATAGATAACTAATGAGAACATACTGAACAACACAGGAAACTCTACTTCATCCTCAGTGGTGTCCTGAATGGAAAGGAAATACAAAAGAGAGGATATACGGCTGATTCATTTTGCTGTACAGTAGAAACTAACACAACATTGTAAACAACTATACTCCAAGAGGATCAATTTTTAAAAAAGGAAAATAGAACTTAGTGCACTAGAATAATGCCAGCTGTATCATAAATCCTACATTATGCATCTGAGGAACTTGGTTAGGGAAAAACATTGTTGAATATGGTGGTGGCAGCAGGGGTAGTTAGAAGAGTCCAAGTCAAAAGTGCAAGAGGAGAACAGCATGCATGAGGATTGTACGGAGGGTAAGTGTGAAAAGAAAACCTACTGAGACTTCTGCAGCTGGAGCAAAGCATACTGTGGGCCTCCAAATATGTGAAGATGATGTTTCTGGAAATCCTTGGATCAGTCTTTAAGTAGTTGTCATTGCAAAGAAGTGCTTTTCATATAAATGTTTTTGCTAAGGTTAGCCCTCATTATTAACATTTTCATTTACATATACTCATTCAATATTCAAATATATTCACTTAAAATATGTAGAGAAGATAATGTCACCTTGACCAAGTATGTATGCAATCATTAATATCATCATTGAAACATTACTCACACCAAACTTTTTTGCTTAGTTGTATAGAACTTAACCTATTGTATGCATAGCTAAATTAATTTTAGAGGTTACTATTTTGGACATTTCTTAGGTGAATTTTTATTGGCTAAATGGACAGTATTTCTTGAAGAGCATAATATTTTAGACTGCAAAAAAAAAAAAAGTATTTCTTTTTGAAAGTCCTTAAGACAACTTTGGGCTTCCCTGGTGGCTCAGATGGTAAAGAATCTGCCTTCAACATGGGAGACCTAGGTTCAGTCCCTGAGTTGGGAAGATCTCCTGGAGAAAGGAATAGCTACCCAGTCCAGTATTCTTGCCTGGAGAATTCCATGGACAGAGGAGTCTGTGGGCTACAGTCCATAGGGTTGCAAAGAGTGGGACACGACTGAGTGACTAACACACACACACAAGACAACATTAAGAGTGACATGTAGGAAACAGCATGGATAAAACTGGGTGTATGGAGAAGCTGAAAGCCAGAAGTGGCCTATATGACCCTCTTAGCAGTGGTGAAAAATGTAAAATTCCATAATGTTGCCTGTGAAATCCTACAGCTTTGAGCTGGAGAGCCAGAATATGTTTGAGTAGGACTAAGGAAGAGATGGGAATACCAGACCACCTGACTTGCCTCTTGAGAAACCTATATACAGATCAANTAATGTTGCCTGTGAAATCCTACAGCTTTGAGCTGGAGAGCCAGAATATGTTTGAGTAGGACTAAGGAAGAGATGGGAATACCAGACCACCTGACTTGCCTCTTGAGAAACCTATATACAGGTCAAGAAGCAACAGTTAGAACTGGACATGGAAAAACAGACTGGTTCCAAATAGGAAAAGGAGTACGTCAAAGCTGTATATTGTCACCCTGCTTATTTAACTTATGTGCAGAGTGCATCATGAGACACGCTGGACTGGAAGAAGCACAAGCTGGAATTCAGATTGCCAGGAGAAATATCAGTAACCTCAGATATGCAGATGACACCACCCTTATGGCAGAAAGTGAAGAGGAGCTAAAAAGTCTCTTGATGAAAGTGAAAGAGGAGAGTGAAAAAGTTGGTTTAAAGCTCCATATTCAAAAAACTAAGATCATGGCATCTGGTCCCATCACTTCATGGCAAATAGATAGGGAAACAGTAGAAACAGTGTCAGAATTCATTTTTGGGGGCTCCAGAATCACTGCAGATGGTGACTGCAGCCATGAAATTAAAAGACGCTTACTCCTTGGAAGGAAACTTATGACCAACCCAGATAATATATGGGAAAACAGACATTACTTTGCCGACTAAGGTCCATCTAGTCAAGGCTATGGTTTTTCCAGTGGTCGTGTATGAATGTGAGAGTTGGGTTGTGAAGAAAGCTGAGTGCCGAAGAATTGATGCTTTCAAACTGTGGTGTTGGAGAAGACTCTTGAGAGTCCCTTGGACTGCAAGTAGATCCAACCAGTCCATCCTAAATGATATCAGTCCTAGGTGTTCATTGGAAGGACTGATGCTGAAGCTGAAACTCTATCCACCTCATGCGAAGAGTTGACTCATTGGAAAAGAGTCGGATGCTGGGAGGGATTGGGGGCAGGAGCAGAAGCAGACAACAGAGGATGAGATGGCTGGATGGCATCACTGACTGGATGGACATGAGTTTGAGTGAACTCTAGGAATTGGTGATGGACAGGAAGGCCTGGCGTGCTGTGATTCACGGGGTTGCAAAGAGTCGAACACGAATGAGTGACTGAACTGAACTGAACTGAACTGAACTGAAGGA
>SJYW01013932.1:95690-126907 GCA_006410735.1 Raphicerus campestris | reverse complement strand
TGGTTGGATCTCCTTGCAGTCCAAGGGACTCTCAAGAGTCTTCTCCAACACCACAGTTCAAAAGCATCAATTCTTCAGCACTCAGCCTTCTTCACAGTCCAACTCTCACATCCATACATGACCATAGGAAAAACCATAGCCTTGACTAGACGGACCTTAGTTGGCAAAGTAATGTCTCTGTTCTTGAATATGCTATCTAGATTGGTCATAACTTTTCTTCCAAGGAGTAAGCATCTATTAATTCCATGGCTGCAGTCACCATCTGCAGTGATTCTGGAGCCCCCCAAAATAAAGTCTGACACTGTTTCCACTATTTCCCCATCTATTTCCCATGAAGTGATGGGACCAGATGCCATGATCTTTGTTTTCTGACTGTTGAGCTTTAAGCCAACTTTTCCACTCTCCTCTTTCACTTTCATCAAGAGGCTTTTTAGTTCCTCTTCACTTTCTGCCATAAGGGTGGTGTCATCTGCATATCTGAGGTTATTGATATTTCTCCCAGCAGTCTTGACTCCAGCTTGTGTTTCTTCCAGTCCAGCGTTTCTCATGATGTACTCTGCATAGAAGTTAAATAAGCAGGGTGACAATAGACAGCCTTGACGTACTCCTTTTCCTATTTAGAACCAGTCTGTTGTTCCATGTCCAGTTCTAACTGTTACTTCCTGACCTGCATATAGATTTCTCAAGAGGCAGGTTAGGTGGTCTGGTATTCCCAACACTTTCAGAATTTTCCACAGTTTAATGTGATCCACACAGTCAAAGACTTTGGCATAGTCAATAAAGCAGAAATAGATGTTTTTCTGGAACTCTCTTGCTTTTTCCGTGATCCAGTGGATGTTGGCAATTTGATCTCTGGTTCTTCTGCCTTTTCTAAAACCAGCTTGAACATCAGGTAGTTCACGGTTCATGTATTACTTATGTATTACTTATAAATTTTCCCCTGTAAGATGCATTTTCCAACCAAAATGCCAGCTGTTTAAAGTCAGGGTCCCTGTCTTTGGTATTTCCAGTATAATACACATTCTGATGTTTAGAATAGCATTAGACTCATACAGTAAAGATTCCATGAAAAGTTTTACAATTACATAAATATGGTAATATTTGACATTTATCATTGAAAAACGAATTATTAATGTTTTCTAAAATTGTTAGGTTAGAGATCATATTATATATTTCTTTACTGCTACTCTATTTCCTACTTATTGATGCCATGTGGCTCTGTCCCAATCAAGCTGGTGTCTTCCTATCAGGAGTTTCTTTGGGATTCTTTATAGTGACATACAACGATGGGTACATATATAGCACTCTATAAATATTTGTTTGATTTTTTAATTTTTATTTTATTTTTAATTTATTATTGTTGTTATTTTTTTACTTTACAATAATGTATTGGTTTTGCCACACATCAACATGAACCTGCCGCAGGTGTACACATGTTCCCAATCCCGAACCCCCCTCCCAACCTCCCCTCCAACACCATCCCTCCTGGTCATCCCAGTGCACCCAGCCCCAAGCATCCTGCACCCTGCATTGAACCTAGACTGGCGATTCATTTCTTATATGATATTATATGTGTTTCAATTTATTATTTTTTTTAATGTGTTTAAGTGCTTTGAAAGAGCCACAGTTTGGGGCGCCATTTCACCTATATACACAATCCAGCTTGGAAAGTTAGATTTAGTTATTTGAGTTTCTTTCTTGAGTATTTTACATGATCCAATAAAGTTCTGAAGCAGGATCACTGGGCAGTGAAACTATATTCTGAGTGACTTAGCTCTACCAAACTGAACATATGAAAAATCAAATAGAAAAGATTCCTGTAAGATAGAAGGGCTGTCTGAAAGCTACTGACATGGCAAAGTAAAGAAAGGCAACTGTAAGCAATTGAGCAGAATAAAATCATGAAGTAGGCCACTACCTGTTTCTGGGTGACATTGTGATTTATTTCTTGGAAGTGACAGAAATAGGTAGATCATGGGGCCTTCCAAACAAATATATCATGAAGTCAAAGAGTCAGAAAAAGAGTTCTAAACAATAGAAGAGCAGGCCACACATGGGGTATTTTCACTTCACTCCTGTATCATGAAAGCTCTTTACCATCAACAGTAATTTTGTAAATTTGATAGTAAAGATCAGAAAGATGAACTGGAAAGTTCCTGATGTGTTATTCTAAAAGAAGGAGTTTAGGAAGAAATCATGGATTCCCAGGTGGCTCAGTTCAGATCAGTTCAGTTCAGTCACTCAGTCGTGTCCGATTCTTTGTGACCCCGTGGACTGCAGCATGCCAGGCCTCCCTGTCTATCACCAACTCCTGGAGTCTACTCAAACAGATGTCCATTGAGTCAGTGATGACATCCAACCATCTCATCTGTCATCCCCTTCTCCTCCTGCATTCAATCTTTCCCAACATCAGGGTCTTTTCACATAAGTCAGTTCTTCTCATCAGGTGGCCACAGTATTGGAGTTTCAGCTTCAGCCTCATTCCTTCCAGGTGGCTTGATGGTAAAGAATTTGCCTGCCAGTGCTGGAGAAGNCCTGGAGTCTACTCAAACAGATGTCCATTGAGTCAGTGATGACATCCAACCATCTCATCTGTCATCCCCTTCTCCTCCTGCCTTCAATCTTTCCCAGCATCAGGGTCTTTTCACATGAGTCAGTTCTTCTCATCAGGCGGCCACAGTATTGGAGTTTCAGCTTCAGCATCATTCCTTCCAGGTGGCTTGATGGTAAAGAATTTGCCTGCCAGTGCTGGAGAAATAGGCTTGATCCTTGCCTCAGGAAGATCACCTAAAGAAGAAAATGGCAACCTACTCCAGTATTCTTGCCTGCATAATCCTATGGAGAGAGGAGCCTGGCGGTCTACAGTCATGAGGTCACAGTCAGGACACGGCTGAGCAAGCATGCACAGGAAGAAATCAGCTGGCTCTATAAGTGAATCTGAGTATTCATGTTTCTTAGTTTGAATCCTATATCTAAGTAAATGAAAATGGTGTCTATTACCTTATATGTTTAATTTTTTTATTAAACTCTTATTTTTAAATAATCACTGATTAACATGCAGCAGTTAGAAATAATGAAAAGATCCCCTTACTCTACCCAGTTTCCTCCAGTGGTATCATCTTGCAGAGCTGTAGTATAGTATCACAGTCAGGATATTGACATCAATAAAGTCATGACACAGAACACTTCTGTCACCACAGGAGTCCTTTAGTTGTCTTCTTATAGCCAGATACATTTCCCTTCCGCTCCTCCCCTCACCTTAACCCCTGATAACCACTACTCTGTTTTCTATTTTTATAATTTTACCATTTCATTAATGTTATATAATTATAAGAATGCAGTATATATGTAATTTTCACTCAGCATAATTATCTAGAGATTCATTTAGAGGTGGTTGCATTTATAAATTATTTTATGATATGTGTGCCATAATTTAAACATTCACTTATTGAAATGTATCTGGTTTTGAACCATTATGAATACACTATAAACATTCATGTACAGTTTTGTTTCTTCACTTTAAGCCTCATTTCTCTGGGATAAATCCTCAGGAGTGAAACTGCTGGGTCAGATGGTATTTGAATGTTTCATTTTATTAAGAAACTACCAAAAGATTTTCCAGAGTGGCTGTACCATTTTACATGTTCAGTAGAAAAGTATTTGTAATGTATTTCCTCCACATTCTTATCAGTGCTTAGAGTTAGCTTTACTTTTTTGCTTCAACCATTCTGACTGATTTATAGTGATGTTTTAGGAAAAGATTTTGAACATTTTTTCATATGTGTATTTGCACTTGTGTATCTATCTTCTTTGATGAACTGTCTGTCTGTATCTTTGTATCTATTCTCTAACTGGATTATTGTTTTCTTTTCTATTTTTAACACTGAGTTTTGAGAGTGCTTTATCTTTCTAGATGCTAGTTGTAATTTGATGTTTTCTCTCACTGTAGCTCATATCTTTATCCTCTTAACACAGTCTTTCACAGAGTAAAATCTATTTATTTTGGTGAAGTATAATCTATCAATATCTCCTTTTATGGGTTGTAGTNCGGCCACAGTATTGGAGTTTCAGCTTCAGCATCATTCCTTCCAGGTGGCTTGATGGTAAAGAATTTGCCTGCCAGTGCTGGAGAAATAGGCTTGATCCTTGCCTCAGGAAGATCACCTAAAGAAGAAAATGGCAACCTACTCCAGTATTCTTGCCTGCATAATCCTATGGAGAGAGGAGCCTGGCGGTCTACAGTCATGAGGTCACAGTCAGGACACGGCTGAGCAAGCATGCACAGGAAGAAATCAGCTGGCTCTATAAGTGAATCTGAGTATTCATGTTTCTTAGTTTGAATCCTATATCTAAGTAAATGAAAATGGTGTCTATTACCTTATATGTTTAATTTTTTTATTAAACTCTTATTTTTAAATAATCACTGATTAACATGCAGCAGTTAGAAATAATGAAAAGATCCCCTTACTCTACCCAGTTTCCTCCAGTGGTATCATCTTGCAGAGCTGTAGTATAGTATCACAGTCAGGATATTGACATCAATAAAGTCATGACACAGAACACTTCTGTCACCACAGGAGTCCTTTAGTTGTCTTCTTATAGCCAGATACATTTCCCTTCTGCTCCTCCCCTCACCTTAACCCCTGATAACCACTACTCTGTTTTCTATTTTTATAATTTTACCATTTCATTAATGTTATATAATTATAAGAATGCAGTATATATGTAATTTTCACTCAGCATAATTATCTAGAGATTCATTTAGAGGTGGTTGCATTTATAAATTATTTTATGATATGTGTGCCATAATTTAAACATTCACTTATTGAAATGTATCTGGTGTTGAACCATTATGAATACACTCTAAACATTCATGTACAGTTTTGCTTCTTCACTTTAAGCCTCATTCTCTGGGATAAATCCTCAGGAGTGAAACTGCTGGGTCAGATGGTATTTGAATGTTTCGTTTTATTAAGAAACTACCAAAAGATTTTCCAGAGTGGCTGTACCATTTTACATGTTCAGTAGAAAAGTATTTGTAATGTATTTCCTCCACATTCTTATCAATGCTTAGAGTTAGCTTTACTTTTTTGCTTCAACCATTCTGACTGATTTATAGTGATGTTTTAGGAAAAGATTTTGAACATTTTTTCATATGTGTATTTGCACTTGTGTATCTATCTTCTTTGATGAACTGTCTGTCTGTATCTTTGTATCTATTCTCTAACTGGATTATTGTTTTCTTTTCTATTTTTAACACTGAGTTTTGAGAGTGCTTTATCTTTCTAGATGCTAGTTGTAATTTGATGTTTTCTCTCACTGTAGCTCATATCTTTATCCTCTTAACACAGTCTTTCACAGAGTAAAATCTATTTATTTTGGTGAAGTATAATCTGTCAATATCTCCTTTTATGGGTTGTAGTTTTGGCATCAAGTTTAAGAACTCTTTGCCTCATCATGGTTCTTGAAGATAATATGTTTTTCTGTAAGATTTTTGCTTGTTTGTTTTGTCTATGAATGTCCAATAGCCCAATTGCTCTAGTAGCCTTATTTATAAGATTCCATTGAATTTTATATGAACTTTGTCCAAAATCACTTGGGCCTGTTTCTATGGGTAGATTCATGGGTTGTGGGTCTGATATCCATTGATCCGTGTGTTTTATCTATCAACGAATTTCTTTTCTTTCATTTTATTAGAAGTTGGTCAATTTTATTTGCATTTTTTAAAAATCAGCACTTTGTCCCAGTGATTTTCTCTACTATTCTGTTTTCAATTTCATTCATTTCTATTCTCTATTATTTCCTTCCTTCCACTTGTTTGGGGGTTATTTTGCTCTTCTTTTTCTAAAGTCTTGAAGCTGGAGCTGAAATTACTCATTTCAGGCTTTATTTTTTCTAATGAGCGTGTTTAGTGCTGTGAATTTCCTCTTGAATATGTAGTGTTAATTACTCAGTCATGTCTGACTCTGCAATCCCATGGACTGTAGCTTGCCAGCCTACACTGTCCATGGGAATCTCCAGGCAAGAATACTGGACTGGGTTGCCATTACCTACTCGGGGATCTTCCAACCCAGGGATTGAATCTGGGTTTCCTGAGCTGCAGGCAGATTCTTTACTGCCTGAGCCACCAGGGAAGAGTTTCCTCTTAATTGTATCACACAAATTATGATATGTTGTATTTTTATTTTAATTCAGTTTAGTGTATAGGTCTCTGTTTGCTGCCACTGCTGCTAAGTCACTTCAGTCATATCCGACTCTGTGTGACCCCATAGATGGCAGTCCACCAGGCTCCTCCGTCCCTGGGATTCTCCAGGCAAGAACACTGGAGTGGATTGCCATTTCTTTCTCCAAGGTCTATGTTTCAGTTCAGTTCAGTTCAATTCAGTCGCTCAGTCGTGTCTAACTCTCTGCAACCCAATGAATGGCAGCACGCCAGGCCTCCCTGTCCATCACCATCTCTCGGAGTTCACTCAAACTCACCTCCATCGAGTCGGTGATGTTTAGATTATTATTATTCTTATTTTGGCATGTGGATGTCCACTTGTTCCTGCACCATATGTTGCAAAAAATATGCTCAAGTGTATTGCCTTTGCTCAGTTGTTGAAGATTAATTGTCTATGTTTCTTTGGGTCTATTTCTGACTCTATTCTGTTCCTTTGATCTATTTGTCTAGTCTTTCACCAGTACCACACTGTCACCAATACTATACTGTACACTTATAGCAAATCTTCTTAGTCTTTTTTCATTGTTTGTTTTTTTTTAATTCTTTAACATTGTGTTGGCTGTTTTAGATGTTTTCCCTTTTAATACTTTAGAATTAGTCAATATCTATAAAATTGCTAAACCTTTTTTTTTTTTTAGATTACTTTTTTCTGAACACATTCTGCTATCTTATTACATTTTGGTGGGTGTAGAAGTCCAGGCTTGTCACTAGGATTTTAACACCTGCAGTTTGGCCTCCTCATTATTGCTATTTGTGGGTGAGAGTTTTGCTCTCCAGTTGGTCTCACTGGCATCATTATGGTAGGAGGCATTGTTATTGCTGGGTGGTGTTGAACATCCTGCCTTCCAACCTAGCCTCCTCTTAATATCATTCTAGCAAGAATGCTGAGGTGCCTTATAACTTCAAATTTTGCAGTCTAATTTCTTCATTCAGCTTTGGCGTTGGGCAGAGTGGGGTCACAACTTTCCCTGTGATATTTGCTGGGGGTAGTATTATCTAAACATTTTCTGCTTTTGTAGATTGATCCTTTGAATAAGGCTTTTCTTGGTGGTATTTTTTGCTTATGATTGTAGGTGTGTTCAGGTTTCTGCATTCTTCAGTTGTAAATCTGGGTTACATGAGGCCAAAAGAAACTCAGAGGTCTCATCACTGTGTTGCTCCTGAGTCCTGAGGTTTCTAGCTATCCTTTTCTTCTCTCACTCTTTAACAGTCTTCTTATATTTGTTTTATACATCATTTCCAGAGTTTTTAGTCATACTTAAAGTAAAGAATAAGGAAGTGTATATCTGCTCTATTATCTCGTGTGTTTAAAACCCTACCTATTCATTGGTTGGTAGACAAAGATGACTTAGATTAGGAAGACTTTGTATGTCAAGAACTTTCATCTAAATTAATAGTCAATATAATTCCATTGTAGAATTGGGAAAGGAGAACTGATGTGATCGAGCAGTATTTTATAANAGATTCCTGTAAGATAGAAGGGCTGTCTGAAAGCTACTGACATGGCAAAGTAAAGAAAGGCAACTGTAAGCAATTGAGCAGAATAAAATCATGAAGTAGGCCACTACCTGTTTCTGGGTGACATTGTGATTTATTTCTTGGAAGTGACAGAAATAGGTAGATCATGGGGCCTTCCAAACAAATATATCATGAAGTCAAAGAGTCAGAAAAAGAGTTCTAAACAATAGAAGAGCAGGCCACACATGGGGTATTTTCACTTCACTCCTGTATCATGAAAGCTCTTTACCATCAACAGTAATTTTGTAAATTTGATAGTAAAGATCAGAAAGATGAACTGGAAAGTTCCTGATGTGTTATTCTAAAAGAAGGAGTTTAGGAAGAAATCATGGATTCCCAGGTGGCTCAGTTCAGTTCAGTTCAGTCACTCAGTCGTGTCCGATTCTTTGTGACCCCATGGACTGCAGCATGCCAGGCCTCCCTGTCTATCACCAACTCCTGGAGTCTACTCAAACAGATGTCCATTGAGTCAGTGATGACATCCAACCATCTCATCTGTCATCCCCTTCTCCTCCTGCATTCAATCTTTCCCAACATCAGGGTCTTTTCACATAAGTCAGTTCTTCTCATCAGGTGGCCACAGTATTGGAGTTTCAGCTTCAGCATCATTCCTTCCAGGTGGCTTGATGGTAAAGAATTTGCCTGCCAGTGCTGGAGAAGTAGGCTTGATCCTTGCCTCAGGAAGATCACCTAAAGAAGAAAATGGCAACCTACTCCAGTATTCTTGCCTGCATAATCCTATGGAGAGAGGAGCCTGGCGGTCTACAGTCATGAGGTCACAAACAGTCAGGACACAGCTGAGCAAGCATGCACAGGAAGAAATCAGCTGGCTCTATAAGTGAATCTGAGTATTCATGTTTCTTAGTTTGAATCCTATATCTAAGTAAATGAAAATGGTGTCTATTACCTTATATGTTTAATTTTTTTATTAAACTCTTATTTTTAAATAATCACTGATTAACATGCAGCAGTTAGAAATAATGAAAAGATCCCCTTACTCTACCCAGTTTCCTCCAGTGGTATCATCTTGCAGAGCTGTAGTATAGTATCACAGTCAGGATATTGACATCAATAAAGTCATGACACAGAACACTTCTGTCACCACAGGAGTCCTTTAGTTGTCTTCTTATAGCCAGATACATTTCCCTTCTGCTCCTCCCCTCACCTTAACCCCTGATAACCACTACTCTGTTTTCTATTTTTATAATTTTACCATTTCATTAATGTTATATAATTATAAGAATGCAGTATATATGTAATTTTCACTCAGCATAATTATCTAGAGATTCATTTAGAGGTGGTTGCATTTATAAATTATTTTATGATATGTGTGCCATAATTTAAACATTCACTTATTGAAATGTATCTGGTTTTGAACCATTATGAATACACTATAAACATTCATGTACAGTTTTGTTTCTTCACTTTAAGCCTCATTTCTCTGGGATAAATCCTCAGGAGTGAAACTGCTGGGTCAGATGGTATTTGAATGTTTCATTTTATTAAGAAACTACCAAAAGATTTTCCAGAGTGGCTGTACCATTTTACATGTTCAGTAGAAAAGTATTTGTAATGTATTTCCTCCACATTCTTATCAATGCTTAGAGTTAGCTTTACTTTTTTGCTTCAACCATTCTGACTGATTTATAGTGATGTTTTAGGAAAAGATTTTGAACATTTTTTCATATGTGTATTTGCACTTGTGTATCTATCTTCTTTGATGAACTGTCTGTCTGTATCTTTGTATCTATTCTCTAACTGGATTATTGTTTTCTTTTCTATTTTTAACACTGAGTTTTGAGAATGCTTTATCTTTCTAGATGCTAGTTGTAATTTGATGTTTTCTCTCACTGTAGCTCATATCTTTATCCTCTTAACACAGTCTTTCACAGAGTAAAATCTATTTATTTTGGTGAAGTATAATCTGTCAATATCTCCTTTTATGGGTTGTAGTTTTGGCATCAAGTTTAAGAACTCTTTGCCTCATCATGGTTCTTGAAGATAATATGTTTTTCTGTAAGATTTTTGCTTGTTTGTTTTGTCTATGAATGTCCAATGGCCCAATTGCTCTAGTAGCCTTATTTATAAGATTCCATTGAATTTTATATGAACTTTGTCCAAAATCACTTGGGCCTGTTTCTATGGGTAGATTCATGGGTTGTGGGTCTGATATCCATTGATCCGTGTGTTTTATCTATCAACGAATTTCTTTTCTTTCATTTTATTAGAAGTTGGTCAATTTTATTTGCATTTTTTAAAAATCAGCACTTTGTCCCAGTGATTTTCTCTACTATTCTGTTTTCAATTTCATTCATTTCTATTCTCTATTATTTCCTTCCTTCCACTTGTTTGGGGGTTATTTTGCTCTTCTTTTTCTAAAGTCTTGAAGCTGGAGCTGAAATTACTCATTTCAGGCTTTATTTTTTCTAATGAGCGTGTTTAGTGCTGTGAATTTCCTCTTGAATATGTAGTGTTAATTACTCAGTCATGTCTGACTCTGCAATCCCATGGACTGTAGCTTGCCAGCCTACACTGTCCATGGGAATCTCCAGGCAAGAATACTGGACTGGGTTGCCATTACCTACTCGGGGATCTTCCAACCCAGGGATTGAATCTGGGTTTCCTGAGCTGCAGGCAGATTCTTTACTGCCTGAGCCACCAGGGAAGAGTTTCCTCTTAATTGTATCACACAAATTATGATATGTTGTATTTTTATTTTAATTCAGTTTAGTGTATAGGTCTCTGTTTGCTGCCACTGCTGCTAAGTCACTTCAGTCATATCTGACTCTGTGTGACCCCATAGATGGCAGTCCACCAGGCTCCCCCGTCCCTGGGATTCTCCAGGCAAGAACACTGGAGTGGGTTGCCATGTCTTTCTCCAAGGTCTATGTTTCAGTTCAGTTCAGTTCATTTCAGTTGCTCAGTCGTGTCTAACTCTCTGCAACCCAATGAATGGCAGCACGCCAGGCCTCCCTGTCCATCACCATCTCTCGGAGTTCACTCAAACTCACCTCCATCGAGTCGGTGATGTTTAGATTATTATTATTCTTATTTTGGCATGTGGATGTCCACTTGTTCCTGCACCATATGTTGCAAAAAATATGCTCAACTGTATTGCCTTTGCTCATTTGTTGAAGATTAATTGTCTATGTTTCTTTGGGTCTATTTCTGACTCTATTCTGTTCCTTTGATCTATTTGTCTAGTCTTTCACCAGTACCACACTGTCACCAATACTATACTGTACACTTATAGCAAATTTTCTTAGTCTTTTTTCATTGTTTTTTTTTTTTTTTTAATTCTTTAACATTGTGTTGGCTGTTTTAGATGTTTTCCCTTTTAATACTTTAGAATTAGTCAATTTCTATAAAATTGCTAAACCTTTTTTTTTTTTTTTAGATTACTTTTTTCTGAACACATTCTGCTATCTTATTACATTTTGGTGGGTGTAGAAGTCCAGGCTTGTCACTAGGATTTTAACACCTGCAGTTTGGCCTCCTCATTATTGCTATTTGTGGGTGAGAGTTTTGCTCTCCAGTTGGTCTCACTGGCATCATTATGGTAGGAGGCATTGTTATTGCTGGGTGGTGTTGAACATCCTGCCTTCCAACCTAGCCTCCTCTTAACATCATTCTAGCAAGAATGCTGAGGTGCCTTATAGCTTCAAATTTTGCAGTCTAATTTCTTCATTCAGCCTTGGCGTTGGGCAGAGTGGGGTCACAACTTTCCCTGTGATATTTGCTGGGGGTAGTATTATCTAAACATTTTCTGCTTTTGTAGATTGATCCTTTGAATAAGGCTTTTCTTGGTGGTATTTTTTGCTTATGATTGTAGGTGTGTTCAGGTTTCTGCATTCTTCAGTTGTAAATCTGGGTTACATGAGGCCAAAAGAAACTCAGAGGTCTCATCACTGTGTTGCTCCTGAGTCCTGAGGTTTCTAGCTATCCTTTTCTTCTCTCACTCTTTAACAGTCTTCTTATATTTGTTTTATACATCATTTCCAGAGTTTTTAGTCATACTTAAAGTAAAGAATAAGGAAGTGTATATCTGCTCTATTATCTCCTGTGTTTAAAACCCTACCTATTCATTGGTTGGTAGACAAAGATGACTTAGATTAGGAAGACTTTGTATGTCAAGAACTTTCATCTAAATTAATAGTCAATATAATTCCATTGTAGAATTGGGAAAGGAGAACTGATGTGATCGAGCAGTATTTTATAATTTTTTTTGTTTTTGCTTGATTACAGTATATAGTGAATGCTTAGTTGCTCAGTCAGGTCCAACTCTTTGCAACTCCATGGACTGTAAGCCACCAAGCTCCTCTGTTCATGGGATTCTCCAGGCAAGAATACTGGAGTGGGTAGCCATTCCCTTCTCCAGGGAGTCTATAGGATTACTTATAAGGAGATGTAATGGGAGCTAGGAGATCAGTGATGGAGCTGTCATAGTAAGTAGCTTATAAGACCTTAGATTTAGGTAGTAAATGTAGTAAAAATAGAAGAGTGAATTAAAGTTATATTTTGTCATTAAAGGCATCAACAAACATGTATTGTGCACCTGTTATAAGTAAGGTAATTGCAGAGATAATGGACATAAAAAGATGGAGAAAACACGGGTCTTTTCTTCAAAGAGTTTTAAACTAGCAGAGAAAATATGTACATAAGAATAATGGGCAACCTGATGATAGGTCAATAGACTGAATTGTGAGGTGACAGGAAAAGTGATGCCACGGTAAAATGAGAATCTTGTGGAGAGAGTAACTTTTAAAAGGGAAATCAGGTTTGGCAGGTGTTGGGTTTGATATGAGAAATATCAAAATTGAGGTATTCTAAAAGCAACTCCTTGATAGAAGACTGAAATTTAAATTAGAAGTAACTATTAGAATTAAAGTATAGTTTTAATAGAAGATTTTTTTTCCTCACAGGCCATTTTGTAGAAGCTCTTGATCTTAGAATTTTAAAATTGAATAGATAAGCACCCTGATTTACTGAACTTTGAACAGAGATCATCAAGGAGTAGAAAGAACATGGACTTTGAAATCAAAATCAGCTGATTTTAGACCGCAGCTATGTCGCTTACTAAAATTTCATCTTAGAGTCTAAATTTCACCTTTCAAATAAGATCCTAATACTAATTAATGATACTATGCAAATAAGATCCTAATACTAATTAATGATACTATGCAACAATGCATTAACATGCCTAACACATAGAAAAAAAAAACTTATAAATACTAGTTCTCTCTCTATTATTCACCTTAGGTTCATAATAGAAATAAGTACCTAACTCAAAATTTGTCATATACTTTTGTTTTTTTAGAACTTACCTGGTGGTTCAGATGGTACAGTGTCTGCCTACAATGTGGGAGATCCTGGTTCAATCCCTGGGTCAGGAAGATCCTCTGGAGGAGGAAATGGCAACCCATTCCAGTACTCTTGCCTGGAATATCCCATGGATAGAGGAGCATGGTAGCCTACAGTCCATGGGGTTGCAAAGAGTTGGACACGACTGAGTGACTTCACTTCCCTTCACTTGTTTGTTTTCTTTGATGCAATTCCTATTTGTGTGTGTGTGTGTGTGTGTGTGTGTGTGTGTGTAGGGGGGGATCCATTAATCATACAAAGGTTAAAAAAAATTACTGTACTTGTCCTATGAATGCTCATTATATAACAATTCCAAACTATATAATTGTATCAGATATTTTTTGCCAGTTATGCTCAAAAATTTTATCATTAGCCCATGACAGAGCAAAAGTTTTATTAAGATTATTAGTAAGATGTTGGTTGGTAATTCAAAGTATTAAGTACAAACGAGAGCAGAGAAATGGACTGGTAGCTTGAGGAGGAGGTGGGGTCAAGGAAGGCTTTTATGAAATGGAGAGTATTTGTATTGTCCTTTCTCTTTCTTTTTACTTTGTGATCTCTCATCTTGTCTTCAGTGCAGTAATTTAGGTTATTATCCCAAGTATACGCTGTGCTCACCAGATACTTGCATTCTCTTCTATATTTGCCAGTTTTCTTTGCCATATAATTGGATTTAGGATAATGTGTATGGAAGTTATGTAAACATTTTACAGGCCAGATTTTTAAAAATAAACCATGCTGACCTTATTCTGCTATGACAAACTTAAAAGCCATTTGTTTAAAGTGGCATTATACAAGATGAATGAGGGCTGCGAACTGGAAAGGAGTTCTGTGATTGACCTCAGGACATTGCCTGTTTGGCAAGGAAGCCTTTATTGAGCTTAACCACTGATATTTGAAGGTTTGTTTGTTATCACAGAATATTAGAACCTTCTTTCATTAATATTAGTACATATCCTCACAAATCCACCAGTACAGCTCTTGTCAAAACCATTGCTTCTCTGTCCTTGTCTTTCTTGATTTCTCAGTATTCAGCACAGCTATCTACTCCCTTTTTCTTGAACCATTTCCTCTTGACTCTGATGACATCATCCTTTTCCAGTGTTTCTCCTATTTCACTGCTATTCCTTCTCAGCTTGCTTTTCTCTGTCTTTGTGTGTGTGTGTGTGTGTGTGTGTGTGTGTGTGTGTGATAGACTTGGGGGTGTTGGAATATCCCTAGTCTGGTGTGGCCAACATTTTACATGTAATCTCTACTTAAATGTCTAAGAGATATCCTAAGTTAATATTGACAAAGGAAATCTCTGATTTCTATTTCCAACACATTATTTTTTCTTCTTAGTTTTTTCCATGCCAGGCAATGACTCACAGCCCATCCATTTACTCAAGCAAAAAACTTAGATATGATTCATTGGTTGATTTCTTTACTTTCCCACATCCTCTTCCTGTCCATGTGCAGGTCTTCATGAATTTACATGCTTCTGACCATGTCTACTGCTATTACTCTGTTATAGCAACTATCATTTCTACCTGTTTCTGTTGCTTGTCTACAATCAGTTTTCCATTCTCTTGCCAGATATTCTTTTTAAAGTATAAATCAAATCAAGCCAATCTTCTGCTTTTGATTCTACAATTACATCCCACTGGATTAAAAATCTGATTTCCTTATGATCTTCAAGTCTCTGACCATTTTTATCCTACTTACCTCTCTAATTTTATCTCCTGTTTAATCTCTTTACCTTCTGAACTTCAACCACACAGACTCTGTTTTTCTCAAATACACTAACTACAGTTTCCTCTACTTGAATTTCTTTCATTCACTATCTTCTTGTATCATGCTGCTTGTGAGTACTCATATTTCAGGCTGATATCACCTTCTCAGAAACTGATCCTAGACCCATCTATTCTCTCTCTCCCTCTTATTATTTTTTTATAGTCTTCATAAGACTTATAACTATGTGAGATTCTCTTGTCTAATTAGTTATTAATAATTTTTTATTATCTATTTCATTATCCTTATATTCCAAGAATATAGAAGCTACTTTGGGGGTCAGAGTTTTCTCACTGATATATTCCAGTCCTTGGAATAATGCTGACTGCAGATAAACTACTCAGTAAATTGATGAACTGATGAATAAATTAGTGAAAGTTTGAATGAATGTCATTGTTCTTTGCAGAAAGGGGTTAGCATATTAGCTNATTTCATTATCCTTATATTCCAAGAATATAGAAGCTACTTTGGGGGTCAGAGTTTTCTCACTGATATATTCCAGTCCTTGGAATAATGCTGACTGCAGATAAACTACTCAGTAAATTGATGAACTGATGAATAAATTAGTGAAAGTTTGAATGAATGTCATTGTTCTTTACAGAAAGGGGTTAGCATATTAGCTTTTATGGTTCTGTGGGTTATACTTGGAGACTTCAGTTTTTTGAAATGGCTTGAAAGTAATTGTTTCTCATTGATACATGGTTACTAATCGTTGTGGCAGGAACACTCTCAGGTTCCAAATAACCTGCTATCCTACGGACAAAAATAACTACTTTGATTCTTTATGCTTTCGTTAATTTTAGAACTGTGATATTACAAGTTTTCTGATATTAAAATATCAGAAAAACTTTTCTCTTAACTCCTTCAGTTCAATTCAGTCGCTCAGTCGTGTCCAACTCTTTGCGACCCCATGAATCGCGGCACGTCAGGCCTCCCTGTTCATCATCATCTCCCGGAGTTCAACCAGACTCACATCCATTGAGTCCGTGATGCCATCCAGCCATCTCATCCTTGGTTGTCCCCTTCTCCTCCTGCCCTTAATCCCCCCAGCATCAGAGTCTTTTCCAATGAGTCAACTCTTCTCATGAGGTGGCCAAAGTACTGGAGTTTCAGCTTTAACATCATTCCTTCTAAGAAATCCCAGGGCTGATCTCCTTTAAATGGACTGGTTGGATCTCCTTTCAGTCCAAGGGACTCTCAAGAGTGTTCTCCAACACCACAGTTCAAGCCATAAGAACTTAGTGTTCTCTTCAGGAGACCAATTCCTGAATTAGGCATAAAAGAGAGTTAAATCATCCTAAAGTAGCATGGTTTACCTAGAAATATGTGTGCCCACAGTTACTGAAGCTTCTTTTAAAGGCTTCTCTATCTATGTGATTTTTATTCAATGTTTACATATACTAAAAAGAAAATCAAATGAAAACAAAACAACTGTGCTTGGAAAGTGAAAACAAGACATCTGAACTGTTTTCCCTTTTTCATTAAAAAAAAAAAAAGATCTTTATCATTTTGCCATTTCTTTACAGGTAACTTTTTTGCTTTGAAAATGAAATAATAAGAGATGAAAAGCTTAATAAAAGTTGGAAAGAGGAAGTAAAACATTTTCTGGGATGAGGGACTTTATTGCTTTAATGCATAACAATTTTTATAAGAATTTATATATTCTACTTCTCTGGATGGAGAGTGCAACACTGTGACTCACATTTTATTTTTTTCTCTAACAAAATCTCTGTCACTAACAAATGACTTTGTTTGTTTGTTTGATGACCTTTTCTGAGAGCCTTTGATAATAAGGTTGTGAATTAAGACATTACCAGACACTGGTACACAAATGGGCTTCAGTTGATATTTTAGAAAAATAATATCTTCATCCTCCAGCGATTTCCCCATAAATCCAGCCACCTTACCATTTCAGTGAAAAAGCTACTTTTAAAAACTACTATGTTTTGCCATGATTAAAAATTCCCTACCATTTTTTCCTCTGAGTAATTGTATAAATAGAAAGAATAAAATAGAAGTAACTTAAATCTCATAAAAAGGGCAGTACTTTTCCCACATCAAACATGCTGACTTTTTTGAGGGTCATGGTAAGTTTCTGGATGGCTTCTTTACACTATACTGTTATAGGTCTGAAATGAATGAGTGCCTGAAGGAAATTAAGCTTCTGTGTTTATGCAATCTCTGGGATTTGAGCAATGGGTTTCATTTGAGTTAGAAGGAAACTATACTACCAAAAATAAGGTTCTCCCTCTTGTTTTTTTTCCCACAGGTGTTTCAGGTGATAAAACATGAGTAATAAGCCAGGAAAGAAAATACAACTACCTCAGTTGCTCAAGGCTGTAAAGAAATTAGAGGAATCTCAGAAAACTGGTCAGGGGGACTGAAAACAAATTTTTGAATCCTGCCCACTCCCAATTTTCTCTGTGTATTATGCTTTTGAACTGTGGTATTGGAGAAGACTCTTGAGAGTCCTTTGGACTGCAAGGAGATCTAACCAGTCCATTCTAAAGGAGATCAGCCGTGGGTGTTCTTTGAAAGAAATGATACTAAAGCTGAAATTCCAGTACTTTGGCCACCTCATGTGAAGAGTTGACTCATTGGGAAGACTCTGATGTTGGGAGGGATTGGGGGCAGGAGGAGAAGGGGACAGCCGAGGATGAGATGGCTGGATGGCATCACTGACATGATGGATGTGAGTTTGAGTGAACTCTGGGAGGTGGTGATGGACAGGGAGGCCTGGCGTGCTGTGCTTCATGGGATCACAAAGAGTCAGACATGACTGAGCGACTGAACTGAACTGAACTGATGGATATGTGTGTTTGTGTGTGTGTGCCGATCAGGGAAGCAATATGAATAACCTGTATCAGATACATAAATATGGTTCCCCAAATGGCAAAATAAAGAATTATCTTTATGATTGCATTTAGAAGTCCTAGGTAAGACCCTCCTAATGCCCTTTTCCAAATTTCCTCAACCTGCTTACATCCTGAGTTCTGACACATTTTTCACATGTGGCAAGGCTTTTAATTTTGCCCCTAAATTTCAAGATTAAAATGTAAAATCATATTGACTTAGGTTCAGGAAAGGGGATAAAATAGTCAATATTCAAAGACTGCCAAAAGACAATGGATTTCACATATGTTTAATGATGATTTTGTAACATACATGTTTCTATTCATTATCTCCCTTAAGATTTAAAATGATTGTAAATTAGATATTTTTATCTTGTTTTGTTCTGTTGATATTATGATGAGAAGATAGGTACCTTTTCTAAGATCATAGAGAGTTAGAACTAGTAAAACAGACAATCAAAGCTGGGTCTATCTGACTATAGTGGCCTGGACATTGGACCTATTGTATTGTTGAGCATGGTTAGAAAATGTGGAATAGCTACTAGAGGGGAAAGAAAAAAGATTGCTGAATTAAAAGTAAGCTTTATATGCATCACAATTTTAAATACATTTTATAGTCAGTGAAGTTCTAGGCAATGTGGGGATATTTTAAAATCTCAAAAACTGTGGGTATGTGTCTTATTGAGAGAGAAAGTTTGTAAATTGTAATTAACCCTCAGAATTATTGCAAAATTTTACACAAGTTGTTTTCAAACATATTTGAGTTTTTATTTCTATAAGGGTCTTTGTTGTTGTTCAGTCACTCAAGGGAGCCTGACATTTTGTAACCCCATGTACTGTAGCATGACAGACTTCCCTGTCCTTCACCATCTCCCGTAGTTTGCTTAAACTCATGTCCATGTACTCTGTACACCATCCGACTATATCATACTCTGTTGCCCCTTCTTCTCTTGCCCTCAATCTTTAGTAGCATCAGGTGACCAAAATGTTGGCACTTCAGCTTTAGCATTAGTCACTCCAATGAATTTTCAGGGTTGATTTCCTTTAGAATTGACTGATTTGATCTCCTTGCAATGCAAGGGGCTCTCAACAGTCTTCTCCAACATCACAGTTCAAAAGCATCAGTTCTTCAATGCTCAGCCTTCTTTATGGTCCAGTTCTCACAACCATGCATGACTACTGCAAAAACCATAACTTTGACGATAGGGACTTTTGTCAGCAAAGTAATGTCTCTCCTTTTTAATATGCTGTCTAGGTTTGACATAGCTTTTCTTCCAAGGAGCAAGCATCTTGTAATTTCATGACTAGAGTCATCTTTGGAACCTAAGAAAATAAAATCTGTCACTGTTCCCATTCTTTCCCCATCAATTTGCCATGAACTGATGGGACTGGATGTCATGATCTTAGTTTTTTGAATGTTGAGTTTTACCAACTTTTTCACTCTCCTCTCTCGCTTACATCAAGAGGCTCCTCAGTTCTTCTTCACTTTCTGGCTGAAGAGTGGTATTATCTACATATCTGAGGTTATGGATATTTCCCCCGACAGTCTTAATTCTAGCTTGTGCTTCATCCAGCCTAGCATTTCACATGATGACCTCTGCATACAAGTTAAATAAGCAGGATGACAGTGTACAGTCTTGACATATTCCTTTCCCAATTTGGAACCAGTCCGTTGTCCCATGTCCAGTTCTAACTGTTGCTTCTTGACCCACACACAGATTTTCAGGAGTCAGGTAAGGTGGCTTGGTATTCTCATCCCTTTTAGAATTTTTCACAGTTTGTTGTGATTCACACAGCCAAAGGTTTAGCGTAGTCAATAAAGCAGAAGTAGATGTTTTTCTGGAACTCTCTTACTTTTTCTGTGATCCATGTTGGCAATTTGATCTCTGGTTCCTCTGCCTTTTCTAAATCCAGCTTAAACATCTGGATGCTCTTGGTTCGTGTACTGGTGAAGCCTAGCTTGTAGAATTTTGAGTGTTACTTTGCTAACATGAGAAATGAGTGCAAGTGTGTTAGTTTTATCATTCTTTAGCATTGCCTTTCTTTGGGATTAGAATGAAAACTGACCTTTACCAGTCCTACGTCCACTGCTGAGTTTTTCAATTTTGCTGGCATATTAAGTACAGCACATTCATGGCATTATCTTTTAGGGTTTGAAATAACTCAGCTGGAATTCCATTACTTCCACTAGCTTTGTTCATCGTAATGCTTCCTAAGGCCCACTTGATCTCGCACTCCAGGATGTCTGGCTGTAGGTAAGTGATCTTACCATTGTAGTTATCTGGGTCATTAAGATTTGTGTGTGTGTGTGTGTGTGTGTGTGTGTGTGTGTAGTTCTTCTGTGTTTTCTTGCCTCCTCTTCTTAATATCTTCTGCTTCTGTTAGGTCCATACCATTTCTGCGCTTATTTGTGTCCATCTTTGCATGAAATGTTCTATTGTTATCTCTTTTCTTGAAGAGATCTCTAGTCTATCCCATTCTATTGTTTTCCTCTATTTCTTTAAATTGATCACTTAGGAAGGCTTTCTTATCTCTCTATTGCTATTCTTTGGAATTTTGCATTCAGATGGATATATCTTTCCTTTTCTCCTTTGCCTTTAGCTTTTCTCTTTTTCTCAGCTAGTATTAAGACCTCCTCAGTCCAACATTTTGCCTTTTTGGATTTCATTTTCTTGGGGATGGTTTTGATCACCACCTCCTGAACAAATGTTACAAACTTGTGTCCATAGTTATACAGATACTCTATTAGATCTAATCTCTTGAATCTATTTGTCACTTCCACTGTATAATCATAAAGGATTTGATTCAGGTCATACCTGAATGGTCTAGTGGTATTCCCTACTTCAATTTAAGTCTGAATTTTGAAATAAGGAATTTGTGATCTTAGCCACAGGCAGACCCTGGTGTTAGTTGTTCTGATTGTATAGAGCTTCTCCATCTTTGGCTGCAAAGAATATAATCAGTCTGATTCTAGTATTGACCATCTGGTAATGTCCATGTGTAGAGTCATCTCTTATGTTGTTGGAATAGGGTGTTTGATATGACCAGTATGTTCTCTTGGCAAAACTCTGTTAACCTTTGCCTGGCTTTCATCCCTATGATGAAAAGAATGTCTTTTTTTGATGTTAGTTCTAGAAGATCTTGTAGGTCTTTATAGAATCATTCAACTTCAGCTTCTGTAGTAATAGTGGTTGGAGCAGAGACTTGGGTTACTGTGGTATTGAATGGTTTGCCTTGGAAATGAACAGAGATCATTCTGTTGTCTTTGATATTGCACCCAAGTACTGCATTTTGGACTCTTCTGTTGACTATGAGGACTACTCCATTTCTTCTAAGGGATTCTTGCCCACAGTGGTAGATGTAATAGTCATCTGAATTAAACTCACCCATTCTGGTCCATTTTAATTCACTGATTCCTAAAATGTCAATGTTCACTCTTGCCATCTCCTGTCTGACCACTTCCAATTTCCTTTGATTCATGGACATAACATTCCAGGCTCCTATGTAACATTTTTCTTTACAACATGGGAGTTTACTTCTATCACCAGTCACATCCACAACTGGGCATTGTTTTCACTTTGGCCGAGCCTCTTCATTCTTTCTGGAGGTATTTCACTACTCTTCTCCAATAATATATTGGGCATGACTACTGGAAAAACCATAGCTTTGACTATCCAGATCTTGGTTAGCAAAGTGATGTCTCTGCATTTTAGTACTCTGTTTAGTTTTGTCATAGCTTTTCTTCCAAGCAGCAAGCATCTTTTAATTTCATGGCTGCAGTCACTGTCTTCAGTGATTTGGTAGCCCAAGAAAATTAAGTCTGTCACTGTTTCCATTTTTTACCCATCTATTTCCCATGACATGATGGTACCAGATGCCATGATCTTCATTGTTTGTATGTTGAGTTTTAATCCAGCTTTACAACACTCTCCTCTTTCACCTTCATCAAGAGGCTCTTTCATTTACCTTTGTTTTGTGCCATTAGGGTGGTGTCCTCTGCATATCTGATGTTATTGGTATTTATCCCAGCAATCTTGATTCTAGCTTGTGCTTCATCCAGCCTGGCATTTTGCATGATGTACTCTGCATATAAATTAAATAAGCAGGGTTACAGTATATAGCCTTTCCCAATTTGGAACCAGCTCATTGTTTCATGTCTGGTTCTAACTGTTGCTTATTGACCTTCTTACAGGTTTCACAGGAGGCAGGTAAGGTGGTCTGGTTCCCATCTCTCTGAGAATTCTCCACAGTTTGCTGTGATCCACACAATCAAAGGCTTTAGTATAGTCAGTGAAGCAGAAGTAGATGGTTTTCTTGAGTTCTCTTGCTTTTTCTGTGAACTAATAGATGTTGGCAATATGATCTCTGGTTCCTCTTCCTTTTCTAAGTCCAGCTTGTACATATGGAATTTCTCAGTGCACTTACAGTTGAAGCCTAGCTTAAAGGCTTTTGAGTATTGCCTTGCTAGCATGTGAAATGAGACAATTGTGTGGTAGTTCATGGTTTTGAATATTTTAAGTGCTCAATAGTTCACTTAAGTTAGGGAGATATGAATCACCACCCTCACACACATACATTTGCATATATTATTTTCAAAATTTATTTAATTATATATATACGTACATCTCTACTCTTCAGGCAGTCAAAATATAATTCTGTGCCATGTTTCTTCACTGACACGTATATTTCTTGCCTCAGTGACTGGGTTATACCGCTGTGCTCTGTGCCTTGATACTCACTTATATGTTCCCTTTGTGACCGTTATCACACTTGTTATTACTGATTTAAATCCTCCCTCTCTGTAAGAATTCAGTTTCCATGAAAGCAAGTCCATGACTATCTTCACTGACATATCATCAACCACTAACAAAGTGTGTAGTATATAAGAACAGCTTAAGATGCCTTCAATGAATTGAATCAAAATTGAAATTCAGTATTCTCTTTGCAAAAGGTAACTATCCCTGAGATGAACAACACATTAAGCTGTGTTAAACTAGACCTGTGTATTTCCAATCAAGAAATATCTCAGAAGCCATTGTTGATCAATAAGTTTATATATAAATGGTATATATATAAATGCTTCAGAAAAGTAATGTGCTAAAATCTGAGTTTTGCTTAAGAGTATCTCATATTAGTTGTACTATTTCTTCTTTTGGAAATGTTTTGCTAGGCATTCTATTGGATGTTAAGGATTAAAAGATCAGTAAAGTAGAGTAGTTAAGTGAATTAGATCTTCAGAAAATCAGATGGCCTTTATGAAATGCATATGCTTAGACTAGGGGTCTTCAAATTTTTGCTTATGTACAAAATCACTGAAGATGGTGATTGCAGCCATGAAATTAAAAGATGCTTACTCCTTGGAAGGAAAGTTGTGACCAACCTAGATAGCATATTCAAAAGCAGAGACATTACTTTGTCAACAAAGGTCCGTCTAGTCAAGGCTATGGTTTTTCTGGTAGTCATGTATGGATGTGAGAGTTGGATTATAAAGAAAGCTGAGCACTGAAGAATTGATGCTTTTGAACTGTGGTTGGAGAAGACTCTTGAGAGACCCTTGGACTGCAAGGAGATCCAACTAGTTCATCCTAAAGGAAATCAGTCCTGGGTGTTCATTGGAAGGACTGATGCTGAAGCTGAATCTCCAATATTTTGGCCATTTGATGCGAAGAGCTGACTCATTTGAAAAGACCCTGATATTGGCAAAGATTGAGGGCAGGAGGAGAAGGGGATGACAGAGGGTGAGATGGTTAGGTGGCATCACAGTGGACATGAGTTTGGGTGAACTCTTGGAGTTGGTGATGGGCAGGGAGGCTTGGCGTGCTGTGGTTCATGGAGTTGCAAAGAGTTGGACACGACCGAGCTACTGAACTGAACTGAACTCCTAAGGATTATTTTGAAAATAAGTATAGATTCCTTTGTACATTTGAAAAGGAAAAAATTTATTATATATATTTTTTGAGGTATAGTTGATACAATGCTATATTTGGCATCCACAAAATGATTCAATTATATATATATAATTGAACATATATATATTCTTTTTCTTTAAAAAAGTAGTGTGATTTTATTCATAAAAGTATATAAATCTTACATAAAGTTTCCATAAAATTTAAGTATCATAACAGTTTAATGAGTCAGCTCTTTGCATCATGTGTCCAAAGCATTAGAGCTTCAGCTTCAGCATTAGTCCTTCCAATGAATATTCAGGGTTTATTTCTTTTAGGGTTGACTTTAATATCTATAAACATATATTTAATAATTACATTAGAAAACTTTTCTTAATTATTAAAAATTGTTATCATGTTTTTTAATCTTCAACCTGATTTACATTTCATTTGCTCTGGAGAATTTTATACTAAATTAATATATTTATAGACTCATGTGTCTTATTAGTTAAATGGTAAATAAACTACTCATACTTCTCTGTGATAAAACTCTATTTATAAATTAAACATTTTAATTTTCCACTAATTTAAGATTCTAAATATTAAAAATTTTCTCCTGGACTAGATTATAATGTAATTAGTACAGGGTTAATCAAAGCAACAGACGTATATAAGATGTTTGACAAGTGATTACTAAACATAAAGAAAATATTTTAAGGTAAATGTTCCTATTAATGAAAAAAGGGACTATATTTTTCGCATAGTTCATATGTTCAAAATTACTGGGAGAAATATAAATAACATCAGATATGCAGATGACACCACACTTATGGCAGAAAGCAAAGAACTAAAAAGCTTCTCAATGAAAATGAAAGAGAGTGAAAAAGTTGGCTTAAAATTCAACATTCAGAAAACTAAGATCATGGCATCTGGTCCCATCACTTCATGGCAAATAGATGGGAAACAATGAAAACAGTGAGAGACTTTATTTTTTGGGGGGTTCTAAAATGACTGCGGCCATGAAATTAAAAGACGCTTGCTCCTTGGAAAAAAAGTTATGGCCATCCTAGATTGCATACTAAAAAGCAGAGACAATACTTTGCCAACAAAGGTCCATCTAGTCAAAGCTATGGTTTTTCCAGAAGTCATATATGAGTGTAAGAGTTGGACTCTGAAGAAATCTAGGCGTTGAAGAATT
The DNA here is from genome assembly GCA_006410735.1 of Raphicerus campestris. Lineage (NCBI taxonomy): Eukaryota > Metazoa > Chordata > Mammalia > Artiodactyla > Bovidae > Raphicerus > Raphicerus campestris. Next base: position 102,100 of record SJYW01013932.1, on the reverse strand, counting down.
GATGCTTTTGAACTGTGGTGTTGGAGAAGACTCTTTAGAGTTCCTTGTACTGCAAGGAGTTCCAACCAGTCCGTCCTAAAGGAAATCAATCCTGAATGTACATTGGAAGGACTGATGTTGCAGCTGAAACTCCAATACTTTGGTTACCTAATGTGAACAACTGACTCGTTTGAAAAGACCTTGCCTGATNAAGGAGTTCCAACCAGTCCGTCCTAAAGGAAATCAATCCTGAATGTACATTGGAAGGACTGATGTTGCAGCTGAAACTCCAATACTTTGGTTACCTAATGTGAACAACTGACTCATTTGAAAAGACCTTGCCTGATGCTCGAAAGATTGAAGGCCAGAGGAGAAGGGGATGACAGAGGATGAGATGGTTAGATGGCATCACCGACTCAATGGACATGAGTCTGGGTAAACTCCAGGAGTTGGTGATGGACAGGGAGGCCTGATGTGCTTCAGTCCACGGGGTCACAAAGCGTCAGACACTTCTGAGTGACTAAACTGAACTGATCTGTCCAAAACTGAGTCTCTTATTTTTGTTATCAAACAGGGTTTAAGATCATTTCTACTATTTTTATTGATGATAATAGTGAAATATTTTCTGTTAATACATACTGGGAATTTTGTTAATGTCATGTCAAACATTTTCTTAAACTTTAACATTTAAAGTTGAAGATTATTGTACTTTATCATTGTTTTTGATGCTCTATCAGCTTCTGATTGATTTATATCTTAGATATTTGAAGAAAACAAAGACTAGAAGACCATCTGACTTCCAAATGATACTCTATTAAATAAAACCATCTATTTCTTCAGTTTCTGGACAGTATATCAAAATAATTCACTAACATGCATCAGTTCCTTAATTAAATAAATTTTTTAATTGAAATTATATTTGAACTTCAACATTGTGTTAGTTTCTGGTGTACAGCAAAGTAAATCAGTTATACATATATATACATATTCTTTTTCCTATTATTTTCAATTATGGTTTGTTATAGGATATTAAGTATATTTCCCTGTGCTGTACAGTAGCACTTTGTTATCTGTTTTATACATAGTATTTTGTATTTGCTGATCCCAAATTCCTAATTTATGCCTACCTCATGCCTTTTTTCCTTTGGCAACTGTAAGTTCTTTGTCTGTGTCTTGTGAGTCTGTTTCTGTCTTGTCAATAAGCTCGTGTGTGTCATATTTCAGATTTTCGCATATAAGTGATATCGCATTGTATTTGTCTTTTTTTTCTGACTTACTTCATTTAGTATGAAATCTCTATGTGCATCCAAGTTGCTGCAAATGCCATTGTTACATTATCTTTTATGGCTGATTAGTATCGCATTGTGTTTAAGTATCACATCTTTCTTATCCATGCATCTGTCAGTGGACATCTAGATCACTTTCTCATGTTGACTATCACAAACAGTGCTGCTGTAACCATCTTAATTTAAGTTTTACTCAGAGGCGCCCTATTTAACCAGATATACTCAGAAAAGTTGCAGTTGCTGATTTAACTCATTCAATTTATGGTAAATATCCATCATAAATCATAAAGGGAAAACCAAATTCATTGTCAAAATAATCAAACAAATGGCAATAGAAATTATTCCTAATAGGAAAACATCTGACTTCGCTTCTTAATAACCTTTGAATTCTTATTCTAAGATAAATGGATAGAAAAGACCCCAAATTTGTCTTGGGTGGAAGATAAAAGCCTCTACTGCTCTTAACATTTCCTAATGACACTCCACTTATTTCTCATACACAGGGTCGTCCCTCAGGAGAAATGCATGTTAAAGGTTGTTGGTGGTGGTTTCAATCGCTAAGTCAAGTCTGACTCTTGAGACCCCATGGACTGTAGCCTGCCAGGTTCCTCTGTCCATGGGATTCTCCAGGCAAGAATACTGAAGTGGGTTGCCAATTCCTTCTCCAATGTGAAAGATTAGATAGGAGAAATTGCATGATGTCCTATTTTCTCAGGCACATCAGTTTTAGAAAAGAAAGCATGACCTTGGCAATCTGAAGAATAATTATCCTAAAACTATTATAACCTTTTACTTCTTGGAGATATTTCTCCTTATCAACAGATAATTGTGATATTATTTACACACTTCTACGTCGCATGGCTTTCGTGTGTGTGTGTGTGTGTGTGTGTGTGTTCAGTTGTTCTGTCGTGTCCAACATTTTGTTCCCTGATGGACTGCAACCCACCAGGCTCCTCTGTCCATGAGATTTCCCAGGCAAGAATATTGGAATTGGTTGCCATTTCCTTCTCCAGGGGATCTTCTGACCCAGGGATCAAATCCACGTCTCCTGCATCTCCTGCATTGACAGGTGGATTCTTTACCACTGAACCACCTAGGAAGCTGTGTGACTTACATAAAGTCACCCAATTTATAAGTGAATAAGATTAGAATTGAGGTCTAACACAAAAGTTCAAGTGCTTAACTGTTCTGGTATGTGTTATGTTTTGTGATATCATGGAAAGAAATGAATGGATAGTTGTAGAAAAATTTTGGATATAAAATTAGATGATACTTTCTCTCTCTACCATTAATTTCTTTTTTTACATTGGAGGAAGGACCATTTGAAAGAGGAGTTAAGAAGTAGAAATGACATGAAGGCTAATTTCAGGGTTTTCTTGAGATATTAATTTTAGGAAATAGTATCTGAATTTGAATCACTTAAAATTTTTCATGGCTCTGTATAAGTTTTCATGCATTTTCAGGACTTTGCACAACTTAGATTGAATATCACTGACCTAAGACAAGAAATCATGCCTGAGACAAAGTAAGATGTCAGCCAAAGTCTTTCCTGTTTGGTTTATTAAGACATAATTATTCCTCAGAGAGGCCTATTATCACTTTGGAGAGACTAATTCTGGGGCATAGTGGGTAAATTTTGATAGAAGGAGAAGAAGTAGTCATTGAAAGGATAATGATTCAATCACCAAGCCTTGATGATTGAAAGTATTGGGGCTCAGTCTGAAAAAGGGGATTAAATGGAATCCATAGAGGGTTTTGGAAACCAATATAGCTGTACTGAGCTAGGAAATTCTATGCCACATTCTACTAGGTAGTATGTGTATAACACCAAGCTGCAAATTGTCTAACCTGTATAATATCCAGTGAAGTCTCCCTTAATTACATTTTAATTGTAACTTTCTTGAAAATAAAAAGATGAATAAATGCAACTAAGGAAAAATGGAAATATAAGCATTATTAATTTTACATCAATTTTCTGCTCTTTGATCAATTTTCCACTCTTAAAGAGGGCTGATTTCACCCCCTCCTGCTTCTTGCTCATGGATTTATTTCCAGGGTTCAGCAGTCTGCTGTCATTATAAAGTAGGTACACTGTGTTATGTGCAGGCCACTATACTTCTGATATTTGCCCTCTAACTTAAAGTACTGAAAAAGGAAAGAACACCCTCTTATTTATCCATATGTGAGTGGACCAAGATGATCATCTTGCCTTCTTATTACATAAATCCTTAACTTCACTAGAAGCAACAAACTGAGGCATATATAACTTATCAGACATATTACATAACCTATTACCTCAGATCTTTTTCCCAAAGTTGACCATTTTCTGAATCATCTGTGAATGAAAATAACAATTGGTAACAAAAATTCTGTTACTTTTGTTTATACGCTTTAACATTCATTGTTAGAAAGTGAAAGTGTTAGTGGCTCAGTCATGTCTGACTCTTTGCAACCCCCTGAATGATAGCCATTCAGGTTTCTCTGCCCATGGACCTCTCCAGGCAAGAACACTGGAGTGGACTGCCATTTCCTTCTCCAGGGGATCTTCCCCCACCCAGAAACTGAACCTGTGACCTGTGGCTCCTGCATTTCAGGTAAATTCTTTACCATCTAAGCCACCAGGGAAGCCTTTAACATTGGTGGAGTTTTGATAAATGTCTCAATGAAAAGATAGAGGCAGTGAAATTCACTCTGGTCAGCATTCTGTAACAGTCTAAATGGGGAAATAATTTGAAAAAGTACAGATTAATGTCTAACTGAATCACTTTGCTGAAACTAACACAACATTGTTTATCAATTATATGGCAATATAAAATACAAATTTTTTAAAAAAGAAAAACTCATGCCCTTGGAACATGTGTCTTGGCCTGGCACTCTTATTTTACTTACAGATATCTGAGCAAGGTGGTGCAAGAATATCTTCTATTTCAAGTCATCTTATTTGGGCAGCTGGGAAAGAAGCTAACAAAAGAATCTGTCAGGACATGATTCTCAGTTTCACTTATTTAGAATTAAAGGTAAGTTGGGCAGTGGATTAGAAAAACAGCCTGTAATCAGATCAGCGACCTCTGTGAGACCCTGTCATTAAAACTTTAGTGTTGAGCCTGCAAACCTCTATTCCTCTGATTAGGCAATTTACTCTATTTCCATTCTTCTGTCTGCCAAAACAGTTGCAGAATGCTTTCTAATTCTCTAGACTCATAAAATGTTTGGAGGAAAAGGAAAAAATGGACTACCCCATTTAGCGATCTATCATGATGCAATCAGAAAACATGAGGAATTCATGGACAATATTAAAAAGAGACAAAAGCAGCATATTTTATTCAGATGAGCAGAAGGGCACGACCCCGGCTGAGTCCTGAAAGGCCAGGTTACATGCCTTTTCTCCTCAGTGTGTGCGGATCCCAGTGATAACTTATGTCAGTTAGCAACATGGTGGGGGGGACAGACTGGGGCTGAGTTTTTGCTAAGCTGAGTATTTTGAAGGCCACAAAATGACTGCAGTTCCTCAGTTTCCACATCTGTGTGGTATGAATAATTACTCTGTCCACATTGCAAGTTTGTTTTCATGCAGTAATTAATTGGCAGGTGTTTTGAAAATACCTATATAAAATCTAAGGCTGTTATTTAACTCATAAACTCCGAGTTTGATTTTTAATTCAAATCTGGCCATTTGGTGGGTTATAATTAAATATGGGCATCATGTTTTTTACTGTACTTCTTGTTTAAGACTGATACCGATTAAGAAATTGCAGGACAACACTTCAGAGGGCCATTGAAGTATTTATATTAGGATATTTTATGAGGATTCCTAGATTATTTATCTTGTTCCCATTAGAAGTAATTGGAAACATCCAGTCATTGTATTTTCTAAGCCAATATGGGAAATCACAAAAAGATCTCAGACATGTTTTCTTCTCATCTGATCTAGATGAAGCTAGAATACTGACCAAAAGCTTACCCATAATTTGATTCCTAAGTGCAAGAAATTTCCCATTCATTTGTCTTAATAATATGAGTAAAGCCCTCTAACATCGTGGTTGTTAATCTGATTAGATGACAAGTCTTAGCTCCTCAGTGATGTCCCCTTGCCTGTGAAGAGTGAGTAAGAGTAAAGGAGATGAGGTCAGCTTGTAAAACATACAAAGCATAAATAATGAGCAGGGGAGAAACACAACTGAGAAATGACAAAGGTATTGTGTGAAACATAGCTTCCTTTCCTCACACTAAGGGCATTTGAACTGTTTTATACAGGCCTTAACCTTTCTTGTAAGGGTGTCTGTAAAAATAAGTGTTTGGTGACCCTCAGTCATGACGGTTCTATAAATCAAGAAAATACTTTCCACAATAGAAATGTCACATCTGCTTGTGAACCATGTTTAATGGAGTTTGTTTCCTGTGCTTTTTAAATCAAAGAATTTGTACCTCTCTCACATGGCTTTGGAGACTATGAATATAACATTGCACTGTGAAATGTTAGGGAGATTATTAGTAGCAATTGTGTTATTTTTATGAAATATTTAATGTTTCATGACTGGCTCCTTCAGATGAAATTCTAGTACAAAATAAAATGTAAATGTATACTGTATTTTAAAACATAAACTGTATTAGAACTGACACTTTAAAAGTGAAGTTGTTTTTTAAAAAGTCATAATTGTCCTGTCCGCCAACTGGTTCACAAAAGCAATAAGGGTCAGTGGGGGTCAGAATCCTTAACAGTTCATCTCAGGTGCTCTTGGATGCTACATAAGAAGAGCGTTTCCACCAGCTTCATTTTTTCTGTCTTTAAGGAGGAAAATAATTTATCTTTTGATGCATTATTTATAGTATGAAAGAAGTGGTTAAGATGTGAATATATATACCAAAATGATGACTTCCTTCTTTATTTCCATTTACCTTTCTCCAATACTAGCCTCCCCATTAACATGAGCTCAAATGTATGCGAGAAGAAAATTATGAAAGATATTAAAGAAGAGTAAAAATGAGTTGGGGGAATGTTGATGTGGCAGCATTAAAATATAAACAAATAAGACAAAAGAAACCCGAGAGCATTCTGAGTGAGATATATTAGCACTGGTATATATTTGACACAGCGGATGGCATCACTGACTCGATGGATACGAGTCTGAGTGAACTCCGGGAGTT
>SJYW01013932.1:47662-71880 GCA_006410735.1 Raphicerus campestris | reverse complement strand
GGGGTCTTCCTAAAGAACTCATATAGATAGACTTATGTTTCTTTGCAACTTGTTTTTTGTTCCCAGTTTGCAACTGGAAAATTTTTCTGTCTTTTCAGTTGCAAAGAACTGTCATATAAAGTCAAAGAATTATAGGTTAAAGTACACAGTTATAGTGTTTAGTATTATTTTGAATGGTTTACATTTTGTAACACAGTTTATTTACTCCAAACTTGTTTATTTAAGTTTCCTTAAGTATTGTGTCATAAACGTTTACCACATGGAAGGCCATGGAGCAGAAGCTAACTTTCCGTAGCTTTCTTGTAGTCATTTTTCAGTAGCTGTTATCAGCAATGCAGCTTGTCAAATGCACATCTCAGTGTACAATTTGAGGAGAAATCAGAAAGAATTCTAAGATATTTATCCTTAACATGATGGGCTCAGTTCAGTTCAGTCTCTCAGCCGTGTCCGACTCTTTACGACCCCATGAATCGCAGCACGCCAGGCCTCTCTGTCCACCAACTCCCGGAGTTCACTCAGACTCACATCCATCAACTCAGTGATGCCATCCAGCCATCTCATCCTCGGTCATCCCCTTCTCCTGCCCCCAATCCCTCTAAGCATCAAAGTCTTTTCCAATGAGTCAACTCTTCGCATGAGGTGGCCAAAGTATTGGAGTTTCAGCTTCAGCATCATTCCCTCCAAAGAAATCCCAGGGCTGATCTCCTTCAGAATGGACTGGTTGGATCTCCTTGCAGTCCAAGGGACTCTCAAGAGTCTTCTCCAACACCATAGTTCAAAAGCATCAATTCTTCGGTGCTCAGCTTTCTTCACAGTCCAACTCTCACATCCATACATGACCACTGGAAAAACCATAGCCTTGACAAATGGACCTTTGTTGGCAAAGTCAAGTCTTTGCTTTTGAATATGCTATCTAGGCTGGTCATAGCTTTTCTTCCAAGGAGTAAGCATCTTTTAATTTCATGGCTGCAGGCACCATCTGCAATGATTTTGGAGTACCCCCCCCCCAAAATAAATCTGCCACTGTTTCCACTGTTTCCCCATCTATTTCCCATGTTAGTCATCCTTTATATGCATGCTTAGTCACTCAGTCTTGATTGACTCTTTGTGAATGTAGCTCACCAGGCTCCTCTGTCCATGAGATTTTTTCCAGGCAAGAATACTGGAGCAGGTTGTCATTTCTTCCTCCAGGAGATCTTCCCAAAGGAGAAATCAAACCCACATCTTCTGTGTCTCCTGTACTGTAGGCAGATTCTTTACCACTAAGCCATTGGAGAAGATCTAGTTATGCTTATATAGAGTCAAATAAGGCTGAAAGTAATCACTAAGCATAAAAATAATCCCTAGAATTTACACAGTCCATCAAATAAACCCAAGTCATTTCTATTTATGTCTGTGTCAATTACTGGAAAGGTAATGAGACTGGTTCCAAATAGGAAAAGGAGTACGTCAAGGCTGTCTATTGTCACCCTGCTTATTTAACTTCTATGCAGAGTACATCATGAGAAATGCTGGACTGGAAGAAACACAAGCTGGAATCCAGAATCCAGATTGGAGAAATATCAATAACTTCAGATATGCAGATGACAACATCCNGTTTGCTGCCGTCATTCACTTATGCTGTCCTTTGCCTGGGCAGCATAATCTGCTCAATTTTATTGTAACTAATAATTCTAGTATCCCAGATCACATCCTTTTTCTATATAGAGTGACTTGCATGTGTGAGGGAGATCATAGTGGTGGCAGTCCTTGATACATCTAAGGATGATTTTTACTTAAACCTCTTTGGAGTACTTCATACCTATGCACAGAAAATCAGACACACCTAGTATGACTTGAATGAGAAGCAATTTTTGANATCCTTTTTCTATATAGAGTGACTTGCATGTGTGAAGGAGATCATAGTGGTGGCAGTCCTTGATACATCTAAGGATGATTTTTACTTAAACCTCTTTGGAGTACTTCATACCTATGCACAGAAAATCAGACACACCTAGTATGACTTGAATGAGAAGCAATTTTTGAAAAAAAATTTTATCTAAATTTCTTGTGAATATTGGATTTTGGGAAGCTAGTTTAGTGAATCACGATTATAAATTTCATCTCTCCCTTGGCTTCTATATACATCTCCATATTATCCTCATTTAATAGTGACCCAATGAAAACCAAAAATATTTCTAATCTTTATTGTATCTAAGTATTAAAATGCTCAATACATCTTCTCCCCTCTTAGCAAACTTTTTAGGAAGATATTCAACACATAGAGAAGGTAGAAATCAGAAAAGCAGTGGGTCTCTGCATTTTAATAACCTTTCTGCTTTTTAAGAAATTTTGGTGCTAGTTGAAGACATTTACCATACCTTATAAATTTCTAAAGCAAAATCATTCATGGGAAGAAAAATATAAGCAATGTGATTTCAGGATTGGAGTATTTTTTAATATATCTGAATTCTAGAGTCATGTTCTTATTGCAGAAAGCAGTTAATTATCTGGTATGATTTAGCTAGCTAATAGCACAAGAATTTATCATTAAGAAGGTAACTCCATGTCATTAGTATTTTAATCAGTACTATATTTCAGCTTGTTGATATACACAGTTAATTGATATTATTTCTAACCTGTTACATAGTGATAATTAGGTGAAGTTATCAGAGCACTGATTCAGGAATCAAAAGATCTCATGCTGGCACAAACTGAGGATGTTACTTTAAGCAAATCAAATCACCTTTCTGTGGCTCAGTTTTTCTAATAGACAAAGTAAAAGATATAATAGATATAATGACCTCTGAAGAGATTTGCTTTTACCTTTAAATATGTAATGTTGCATTCATCTCTTGCTACTTTCATAGAATAGCCTTTAACTCATGAGAAAAATAATTATTTAGAGTAGATATTGTGATGTTAGCCCTTAACTCTGAAATAACTCAGGAAAAATGTGTCTGTGTGTATGTGTGTCCATCCATCCATGCATCTGTCTAGAGACAAAATAGAGACAAAAGTATCAGGGAAAGGAATAAAAAGAAATGAGATAAAAGGTTAACAACTGATGAATGTTAAGTGCAGAAAATGCAAATGTATAATATTCTTACAACTTTAAAAAATAACTTGTAACTTTTCAAGAGAGGAGGTATGAACAAAAATAAACATTTCTATGACAATAGCAAAATGGTGCAAGATGAAAGTATTTTGTTTTAGGATTAGTGCAAAAATATTCCTCAATACATTGTTCTGCTAAAACTTGGGAGGATATGAAGCTTTTTGCCTCTGAGATCAAGTCCATTTAATGAGTCTTTATACCCTCTGGCTAGTCATATATATGGTGAGAAAGAGGACTAAGCCTGATAACAGGGCCTGATGGTGACATGTCCTGCCTTGACCACTGGCCTTATATTGATAGGAGTAGTAATTGAGGCAGAGCATATGCAATTTCCCTTTAAATAATTAATGGCTTCAGTTGTAAACTGGCCCAAGTAATGTTCTGTAATTGATTAGCACTATCACCTCTTGCAGAAGAGTGAGGAAGGAGATAGGAATAAGGGAGAAGAGACCCTCCTCTTCTCTGCATGGAGTCAGCACATGTAACTATCTATTATGTTAGTGCCATAGAAAATATAATAAAGTTTGATGGATATGTAGCATATTTGAATGTAATTAAAACAGTTACTTAACTTAAAAACATCTGGAACTTTCTGCTTTCTACTCCAGCCTGTTAGTTTACACTTTTAGTATAAAATTCATTTTGTTTATATTTTTATCTTGAGCTATTCAGTTCAGTTCAGTCTCTCAGTCATGTCTGACATTTGTGACCCCATGGACTGCAGCATGCCAGGCCTCCCTGTCCATCACCAACTCCTGGAGTTTACTCAAACTCATGTCCATTGAGTCAGTCATGCCATCCAACCATCTCATCCTCTGTCGTCCCCTTCTCCTCAAGCCCTCAGTCTTTCCCAGCATCAGGGTCTTTTCAAATGAGTCAGTTCTTTGCATCAGGTGGCCAAACTCAGGTGGGGTTTCAACTTCAGCATCAATCCTTCCAATGAATATTCAGGACTGATTTCCTTTAAGATTGACTGGTTAGATCTCCCTGTAGTTGAAGGGATTCTTAAGAGTCTTCCCCAACACTATAGTTCAAAAACGTCAATTCTTTGGCACTAAGCTTTCTTTATAGTCCAACTCTCACATCCATATATGACTACTGGAAAAACCATAACTTTGACTAGATGGACCTTTGTTGGCAATGTAATGTCTCTGCTTTTTAATATGCTGTCTAGGTTTGTCATAACTTTTCTTCCAAGGAGCAAGCATCTTTTAATTTCATGGCTGCAACCACCATCTGCAGTGATTTTAGAACCCCCCAAAATAAAGTCTCTCACTGTTTCCATTGTTTCCCCATTTACTTGCCATGAAGTGATGGGACCAGATGCCATGATCTTAGTTTTCTGAATGCTGAGTTTTAAGACTGCTTTTTCACTCTCCTCATTCACTTTCATTGAGAGGCTCTTTAGTTCGTCTTCGCTTTCTGCCATAAATGTAGTGTCATCTGTTTATCTGAGGTTATTGATATTTCTCCTTGCAATCTTGATTCCAGCTTGTGCTTCATCCAGTCTTTCATTTTGCATGATATACTCTGCATATAAGTTAAATAAGCAGAGTAATAATATACAGCTTTAACATACTCCTTCCCTCTTTGGAACCAGTCTGTTGTTCCATGTCCAGTTCTGTTGTTTTTTGACCTGCATACAGATTTCTCAGGAGGCAGGTCAGGTGGTCTGGTATTCCCATCTATTTAAGAATTTTCCACTCTACTCAGTTCAGTTCTATTAGATGTCCCTTTTGCTTTTATAATCACCTCTAGCATCTCAATATTTTTAATTACATTTTATTTATGAAACATATTTCTTGGCAGTTCTGAAGATTTCTGTTTTTCTGCCTTTGTAAATTTTTGGTGAAGGACTGTTTTAGCCTCTGGCTTCTATTTGAAAAAATATCACTGGACACCACTTTAACTGCACATTTTATATGAAGTCTCCAAAAGTATGTTTTGTTAAACAGTTACCACTTAAAAATGCTTCATTGCAAATGTTCTATATTTCTAAAAGTAAATTACTTACAGATTAAATATAACTACCGAAAATTTTCAGAAGCAGTTTCTGATATTTTATTAAAATGAAATCATTAGCTTTTTGACTTCTAAGTGGAATCCTTCAAGAAGTATTTAGGTTGGCCCTATTGACAGCTATTATCCTAGGGCACAATAAGATGTAAAAAGCTCTGGATATAGTCTGGGTGTAGTTAACTGAGAGGTACTTCACATGTTGACAACACCGTAATGGCCGAAAATGAAAAGGAACTAGAGAGCCTCTTGATGAAGGTGAAAGAAGAGAGTGAAAGAGCTGGTTCAAATGCAGCATTCAGAAAACTAAGATCATGGCATCCAGTCCCTCACTTCATGGCAAATAGATGGGGAAAAATGGAAACAGTGAGAGGTTTTATTTTCTTGGGCTCTAAAATCACTGCTGATGGTGACTACAGCCATAAAATTAAAAGATTCTTGCTCCTTGGAAGAAAAACTATGAACAAACCTTGACAGTGTAATAAAAAGCAGTGACTATATGCTACAAAAGCATATAGTTGAAGCTATGGTTTTTCCAGTAGTCACGTATTGATGTGAGAGATGGACCATAAAGAAGGCTGAGTGCCAAATAATTTATGCTTTCAAACGGTGGTGCTGCTGAAGACTTTTGAAATTCCCCTGGACTGCAAGGAGATCCAACCAGTCAATCCTAAAGGAAATCAGTCCTGAATATTCATTGGAAGGACTGATGCTGAAGCTGAAGTGCCAGTACTTTGGCCACCTGATGTGAAGCACCTACTCATTGGAAAAGAGCCTGATGGAAAGACTGAATGCAGGAGGAGAAGGGGAGACAGAGAATGAGACGGTTGGATGACATCACTGACTCAGTGGACAAGAGTTTTGAGTAAACTCCAGGAGATAGTGAAGGACTGGGAAGCCTGATGTGCTGCTGTCCATGGGGTTGCAAAGAGTTGGACGTGACTGAGCAACTGAACAACACATAGCATGTTGAAATGTTTTGTTTTGTTTGTAATTCAAATAGTTGCCTTAATTTAATAATTCAAGAACTGAAAGATAAGTAAATTATATCATAGCCAGTACTAGGTCAGGTATTGATTAAAAATCTGATTTTTTTTGTTCTTAGCATGTTGAGAGGATTATTTCGGTCAAAGTCTAAAGAGAGCAACAAAGTAAAAATGATGGCATGGTTCTTTTAAAATGCTGGAACAAAATTCTGATATTGGAAGATTCAACTTTAGGAAAATAAGAATAATCAGGGATAACCATCAAGATGTATATGCTAATAACCAGAAGTTTGAGTAAGCTCTGGGAGTTGGTGATTGACAGGAAGGCCTGGCATGCTGCAGTCTGAGAGGTCACAAAGAGTCAGACACGACTGAGCGACTGAACTGAATAACAATTAATGTTGAGAGGCGCAGTTACAGAATCAAAGACTAAGTTGTTTTGAATATAGGTTTGGAAAGACCAACCAGGATTCAGAATTTTATGGGTGTAGACAAGATTACCAAAATTATCGATAGGCTCTTCAGAGTTGGCAGGGACGGAGAATGACTGGATTGGGTTTCCTTAGCTAGAACTAGTCTTAGGCTGGGGACCAAGCTAGGATGGCCTCTGAAATTCTTGAACAAGAAAAGTCATAATGACCAATGCAAACAATGGCCCAGGAAAACAGTATCTTCAGCACATCATCTTGNGCTTCCTTAGCTAAAACTAGTCTTAGGCTGGGGGCCAAGCTAGGATGGCCTCTGAAATTCCTGAACAAGAAAAGTCATAATGACCAACGTAAACAATGGCCCAGGAAAACAGTATTTTCAGCACATCATCTTTTTTGACCCTGTACTCAACCAGTTACATTTGTGAGTGCTAGTTCAGTTTTGCATACAAAGACTCAAAGATTTAAGAGACTTCCAAATTTATACAATAAAAGGGTTTCAGGCCCAAAATTCAGGCCCACAGCGTCTTAGCTCAAGTTCAGAGCTCTTCCTATTACATCAGGAAGGAGAATTACCACCCCAGGTATTTCACAGCATGTTTTTCATTGTTTCTTAGCCAGAATACCACATTTACTCAGAATAATTCACTCAATAATAATGTTGTTTAATATTGATTCTTTCTTTGTAGCTGTTCAGCTTTCATTTGAAGGTCATCTTATTAAGATATTATCTTTGACTGTACTGAATTTGTAATAGTATTATGTAAGTTTCCTTCCAAGCCAGTCCTCTGAGGCACTGCTTACCACGTATGAAGGAAAAAGAAATTAAGAGGTGGTGGTCAAATAGTTTAGTTACATTTAGGAAGCAGTTCTGGAACCTCTCTCTTCCCCTTTCCCTCTCATTCATANAATAATGTTGTTTAATATTGATTCTTTCTTTGTAGCTGTTCAGCTTTCATTTGAAGGTCATCTTAATAAGATATTATCTTTGACTATACTGAATTTGTAATAGTATTATGTAAGTTTCCTTCCAAGCCAGTCCTCTGAGGCACTGCTTACCACGTATGAAGGGAAAAGAAATTAAGAGGTGGTGGTCAAATAGTTTAGTTGTATTTAGGAAGCAGTTCTGGAACCTCTCTCTTCCCCTTTCCCTCTCATTCATATTCCCAGTACTTTAAGTCTGGTCTGGTGTTTAATTAAACCAATGCGTGAGAGCCTCTTGTGAATCACCCCATAATCTCTTGGATGTATCTCTTACTGCAGCCACTGTTAGTAGTGCCCAGTTCCTTGCAGATATCTCTCAGCCTCATACAGGTGCAATTTGATCATGTTTCATTTTGAAGAAAGGCTTCCTCTAGCCTCATATTCCATGCATTTTTGAGGACACAACTTGAAATTATAGAAAGTATCCTATGGATGCTCATGGTTGGACAGCTGGGGCTGGAGAGTCAATATCTATGGGGGCAGAAGTTAATGGATAAACACTCCTCAATTGTCCTCTGGGCTTCAAGTTCCAATATGCATTTCATAAACCTTTTCAGAATGTCCTGCAAGATCAAATACTGTCATTCCAGCCTGGTTGGTAATGAAATAATGCATCTTTTAATTTGCTTTCCTTATTTTCCTGTTAAACTCTCCTTGCCCCTAATTTCCTGAGATCGCTTTAATTGCCTTGCAAGTCTTTGTCTACGGCTCTGCCTTTGAGGGAACTAAGCTAATGAAGCAAACATGTGGAAGTGTATGTAGTTCCGTTTTCTCTAAACATAGTGCAGTATTTCAACTGTTCTACTGAATAGAAACCCAAAGAACTGGGAGACTGTGACTAGTAATGAACCTTTAATGAGCCCTGGCACTCATTAGATGTGGAATTCCAAGAAGAGCTGGCTGAAGTTTCTGCCCAGTAGGATCGTAAGTTGGCGTATTTCCTGGTCCAGCATTAAGCATCTAGTGGGGAATAAAATGTGGATCAGAACTCTGTATTCTCTCCTGTCCCAGAGGCACCTGCTCCCGCCCTTGTCCCAAGCCTCCTAAGATTGAATTATCTGACTCTGGATTTAATAGGAAACTGCTCTTGGAACCACATATCAGAGCTAAAAGCAAAGCTAGTAATGAGCCCCAGGTGGTATGTCCATTTGCTATTCTGCTTCACAAGTTAACTGTGGTCAGATAATTTATCTTGTGCTTGCTTGATGTATTTTTTAAAACATGGTTTTATTCTACACTCAAATTCTAAATTTATTTTTCTTCTATATATTTTCCTGTGGTATATTTCAATGGGAAATGCCTTATTTTTCCTATAAAGAATTCTAGTACCATTCAAAATTTCCATTCTAATGACCAAAATAATGTTCAGTTTCATTATAAGAAGCAATTACAGTACGTGCAATAAGGGATAATGCTTAATTAATTTTACAGGCTCACTTTAATTTTTACCTTTAAATGATGATTTTTCCCAGTGTTCAGATTGCTAGTAAAATATCAAGCAGCAAATATTTAAAATAGTATCTTTAAAAGTCTCATTTCCTGTTTTTCAAATCTGTACTGTTAATGAGTATAAATATATTTTAAGGAAAAAAATTAACAGTTAACTGCAAATGGAGAAGTGCATTATCAAACTAGTGTCTAATGGACCAGATGACATAGCTTAAAAATATTTTAATATTAAAGGCTTTTTCTTTTGTTCACACGGACTTGTGTGATATGTTAAGGCTTATTGCAGAGTAAAATTTCTGATGAATCTATTTTTCATCTTTTATGAGAACTAAAGCACCTTTCAGATAGACTCTGATATACACACCATTTCTAGTTGCAAACTATTTTATAAGATGGCCTTCAAATGAGAGAAATTTGCTAACTAATTTATTGATAGCTGAATGACATTTTTAATGTCATAAACTTTAAAAATATGTTTCTCTGAAAAATGTGCATACTTAAATCGCATATGGATTTGTTTATTGTCATTAAGGAAAAAGTAAACTGAAATATTTTAATATCTAAGATTATATTGTAATTTTTTTTGCACATTGCATTTGTACAATCTGTCTTAGACTAAGTCAGCATTTTATTATCTTATCACTTTTTGACTCACAGTCTTACTTATGTTAAATATTTTTGACTCTCAAAATAAAACTAGTTTTTGAATTTTATTTATGTATTTTATTAATAGTGCTTCTTAGANGATAAAGTGAGAATGTTAGATTTCTGAAGTATACTTGTTCTCTATATAATAAGCAACGATAATACAGAAATGTGCAGTGTTTATTTCTAAAGCAAGTTAGGTTAATTTTCCAACTGATTTTATCTAAGTATCATATATCATGAATATGTACTTCAAGGCCATATTGCATGGTTTTAAAAGCAGTTGTGTTTACCAGCAGTCAGGCAGTGAATGGGTACAATAAAAAACAATCAGGCTGAAAACAGCATCCACATTTCTTTCCATTTATTTTTTCCTGATGAAATCAGTTTGTTTGAAAAAAGAGAATTTGCTGGAAGATAATTTTGAATAAGATATAAGGAAGTGACCTATAGATGAAAGGTAGTTGACAAAAGTACTTGTGTATGTGAAGTGATTCTGGATTAGACTTATGGTCACTTTGTGGGTTTAAAGGAGGAGCTAGATGAATATGCTTTCAGGAAGATTATCAGCATGGTTTTTTAATAGTCACCAATAAACTTGCTACAAAATAGATTTCTCTTTGTAACTGAAGAAACATGGATCTGAAAATACACAGATCAAAACATGTTCACATGTATTTATCATTGTTTTCTGCTTACTCTGACTGTTCTCACTATTTTAGGAAAATAGCAATTTAGTAAATCTTTTAATGTTACTAATTACATCCTCAGTACCCCATGAAGCAGTGGTGCCCATTCTTTTGGGGTTTTGAATGTTACTGTAATTTCCCACTGATAGTATTATATTTACAGCTTTTAAAATTATATTCTTTTTCTAAGTTGATCATTTGGCTATATTAACATAGTAGATGTATATTCAAACACAGGATTAACAGATCCCTGAGGGTTACTTTTTTTTTTGTATTCTTGAAGATCCTCATATTCTCAATAATTTGTATATTTATGAATTGATTTTATAGATGAACTAAAAATACACCATAAGCATTTTTTAGGATGTAGTGGTGACATCTTCAAGGAAATCACTGTTCCCACTGTTGGTGCCCTCAGTCGATGCAGCTGATGGAGTTCATGTACATGTCTGACAGTGTGGTCTCGTGTGCTAATGGTGACCAAGCTACTTCTGCCTTTGAATAAACAGTTTATAGTAATGGAACCCAACATGATTCCCCCAATATGATATTATTTTGGAGGAAGACTAACCAACCACTTGTGGCAAGTTAACTCCAAAATTGCCTTCTATACTGGAAAAACCAGTGGTTTATCCTTTCAAGGATAGATACCTATTACACTTATGGGTTCAGGTTTCCTGCCAGGGCACTATCATTATCTGGAGACATGTGCAATACTTGTTATAGAGACCTGGAATGAAAACACAGTATCAGAGTAGGGGACCCATTTCTGACTAAATTATTCAAATACTTAAAATAATTCGTTCTGCTAGGAATTCTTTTTCCTCATTTTATATGTGACTCCAGAGAGTTTCTGAAGTCATTTAACCAATTGAACTGGATTTTAATCAAAGTATATTTTGTAGCAAAGTTCATGATTTTTATGCAGTACCATTTATGAAGTTTTCTCATAGTTACAAAACATACTCATGCTAATAAATTCTAATATAAAAGCATATTCTTAAGCAGGTTGCAATATTCTGGAACTTCATTTGCCATTTTAATAGGCACACTCATAGTCCTACATCCTTTGGTTATTGAGATTTTATGGTTGGTCTACTTTCCACCAAATAATCTACAGAGATTCCTCTGAAAGAGTTCTTGCCTAGTTTTCCAAGTCTTGGTGTGTTTTCTGGGTGAAGAATGATTTATAGTATGACATTTGAATAGTGAGAACCAAGTGAATGACATGTTTAGGAGTGAATAGTCCTAGACCATAGCACTCAAGTGACGGGCAAGTTGAGACTAAGTCTCACAGGGTTCCACAGCTCAGAGAAAAACATACAGAATATTTGAGGTTACATAGAAATTTCTAGTACATGGCAGTTAGTGAATGTATATGAACAGTTATGTAGCAGATGTCTAAGTAAATAAGTCTTGGTGGTTAGAAGCTGCCATAGGAGAGAATTTATCAAAATGAAGGTCACAGACACTGCAAGAAGTTTAAATCATTTAAAGTCTTTTTTATTTGTCTATGAACAGTACCATAATTATACAAAATGAAGTCTGATATTCTGGAATTCTCAAGTACAGATAAAACTTGATTCGATATCTGAAGGTTACACCCTGCTGACAGGTTATCAGAAATATGTTGTTTGGCTTGAAAAGTTAAATTTTATTGGCTGTAAGCAAGGTGAATATTCTCGTTTTCTACAGTTCTTACTGACTGCTATTGTATTAAGTGGGACATGTTTCATTCCTTCAGTAATATGCTGGAGCTGGTCCAAGAATTCACTTGAGTTTGCTTTAGTTCAGTAAACTCTAGCATTTCAATGTGATATTTTAGTTTCTCTGATTTCTTTACTCTTCTATAGAAACAAATGTGTGCCATTAGACTAATACCTAGTATAAGCAGAACTCTACTCTCTCTTAATTTGTAGTCCATTCTGTTAACACATCTTTGAATTGGGTAAGAAAATTGCAGTAACTGCTTAATGTCCTCCCAACATGTCTCTAAAGACTTCGGTACATCTATTTAATGATGTATTTTTTAACTACATGCATATGGAAAATTCACAAAAAAAATAATGTTAAGCAGAACAAAAAGTAGAATGCAAAATTGAAGATAGTAATTAGTTTCTTTTCAAAAAATATAAACATAAAATTATCACTAGCAAATATGTGTAAATGTCAACACTGATTACATTATTTCTTCTGCAATTTTCTGATTATTTTTGAGACCTTGCTGGAGTTAATAAAGATCATTTTGCATATACAAATACAAAAATATATATTCTAGAAAAATATAAAATAGAGGGAATATCAGCAGAAGAATTCTTTAAAATAATAATAAGTCAGAATGAAAAAGTTAGACTTCTGGTTAATTAAACAGATTAGAGATAAGCCATAACATGTATATTATTCCTATGGCTGTTCCATTTGCAAAGAGTAAAGGTTGTTTATGCCTGTTCTGGGGAATAGATCAACTAATGAGCTGTAAAGATTTCCTACTTATACAGAGCATGGCTTTGTGAAAACTTACTCTTCAGTGGCAACATTACTTCTGATTCTGTACCCTGCTTCATCAGGTTGGCTAGCATGTATGCAACAAGTAATTTCTCTGTGATCTGGCAAGGGAGGAAAAATAATTTCCCTTTCTCTTTCTAGTTTCTTGGCTCAGAAACCCCCTGAAAGAAAAAGACAGGTTAATAGAAAAATAAGGGAAACCCAGGAAAACAGAGTAACTCCCCAAAATGGACCAAGCCACTATGTTAAATACCAATTCTAGTGAAAGACAAAAGATGTTGAGGTGAAACGGTAGAGAAATAGACAATGACTTATTAAGTCAAAAAGAAATTGGAATATTATAATATCTCAAAAACAGCATGATTATCAATATTTTCAGTGCTTCTCTGGTGGCTCAGTAGTGAAGAATCATCCTCTGCCACTGCAACAGACACAGGTTCAATCCCTGATCTGGGAAGATCCCCAATGCAAAGGAGCAGTTAAGCCCATGCATCACAACTACTGAGCCTGTGCTCTAGAGCCTGGGAGCCTCAACTGTTAAGCCCATGTGCCATAGCTACGGAAACCTGCCTATCCTGCAGCCCGTGCTCCACAACAGCAGAAGCCATGACAATAAGGCCAAGCACCACAGCTGTAGAGTAGCCCACACTCTAGTAGCTGCAACCAGAGAAAAGCCCATGTAGCAGTNATGCAAAGGAGCAGTTAAGCCCATGCATCACAACTACTGAGCCTGTGCTCTAGAGCCTGGGAGCCTCAACTGTTAAGCCCACGTGCCACAGCTACGGAAACCTGCCTACCCTGCAGCCCGTGCTCCACAACAGCAGAAGCCATGACAATAAGGCCAAGCACCAAAGCTGTAGAGTAGCCCACACTCTGGTAGCTGCAACCAGAGAAAAGTCCATGTAGCACTGAAGACCCAGATAACCAAAAGTAAATCAATGCACAAAAATATAAAAGTGTTTTTTCTTTAAGCAGTACTGCTACTGCTAAGTCACTTCAGTCATGTGTGACTCTGTGTGACCCCATAGACGGCAGCCCACCAGGCTCCCCCATCCCCGGGATTGTCCAGGCAAGAACACTGGACTGGGTTGCCATTTCCTTCTCCAATGCATGAAAGTGGAAAGTGGAAAGTGAAAGGGTAGAGGGCAGTCGCTCAGTCATGTCTGACTCTTCATGACCCCATGGGCTGCAGCCTACCAGGCTCCTCCATCCATGGGATTTTCCAGGCGAGAGTACTGGAGTGGGGTGCTATCACCTTCTCCGACTTTAGGCATATGTGGCATATATCGTAGAAGAAAATGACAACCCACTCCAGTATTCTTACCTGCATAATCCCAGGGACAGAGGGGCCTGGTGGGCTGCCGTCTATGGGGTTGCACAGGGTTAGACACGACTGACATGACTTAGCAGCAGGAGCATATATTATAAAGCAAATAGAACCCTTATTATTTGATTCATTGAGATCTTTACACTTTTACTCTGAGTTGCAAACAGAACGAAATTATTAATCTGATGACTAATTCAGGCAAAGAAGGGCACAATAAAGGATAGAAAAGTTATGGACCTAACAGAAGCAGAAGATATTATAAAGATGTGGAAAGAAAACAAAGAAGAACTATTAAAAAAAAGATCTTTATGACCCAGATAACCACGATGGTGTGATCACTCACCTAGAGCCAGACATCCTGGAGTGCAAAGTCAAGTGGGCCTTAGGAAGTATTACTACAAACAA
Source organism: Raphicerus campestris (assembly GCA_006410735.1). Classification (NCBI taxonomy): domain Eukaryota; kingdom Metazoa; phylum Chordata; class Mammalia; order Artiodactyla; family Bovidae; genus Raphicerus; species Raphicerus campestris. The sequence continues at coordinate 57,349 of SJYW01013932.1, read as the reverse complement.
AGCTAGTGGAGGTGATGGAATTCCAGCTGAGCTATTTCAAATCCTAAAAGATTATACTGTGAAACTGCTGCACTCAATATGCCAGCAAATTTGGAAAACAGCAGTGGTCACGGGACAGGAAAATGTCAGTTTTCATTCCATTTCCAAAGAACGGCAATGGCAAAGAATGTTTAAATTACTGCATGATTGTACTCATTTTCAGTTCAGTTCAGTAGCTCAGTCGTGTCTGACTCTTTGCAACCCCATGAATCGCAGCACGCCAGGCCTCCCTGTTCATTACTATTTCTCAGAGTTCACTCAGACTCATGTCCATTGAGTCCGTGATGCCATCCAGCCATCTCATCCTCTGTCGTCCCCTTCTCCTGCCCTCAATCTTTTCCATGATCAGAGTCTTTTCCAATGAGTCAACTCTTCACATGAGGTGGCCAAAGTACTGGAATTTCAGCTTTAGCATCATTCCTTCCAAAGAAATCCCAGGGTTGATCTCCTTCAGAATGGACTGGTTAGATCTCCTTACAGTCCAAGGGACTCTCAAGAGTCTTCTCCAACATCACAGCTTCAATTCTTTGGCGCTCAGCCTTCTTCACAGCCCAACTCTCACATCCATACATAACCACAGGAAAAACCATAGCCTTGACTAGACGGACCTTAGTTGGCAAAGTAATGTCTCTGCTTTTGAGTATACTATCTAGGTTGGTCATAACTTTTCTTCCAAGGAGTAAGCATCTTCTAATTTCATGGCTACAGTCACCATCTGCAGTGATTTTGGAGTCCCAAATAATAAAGTCTGCCAGTTTCCACTGTTTCCCCATCTATTTGCCATGAAGTGATGGGACCAGATGCCGTGATCTTTGTTTTCTGAATGTTGAGCTTGAAGCCAACTTTTTAGCTCTCCTCTTTCACTTTTATCAAGAGGCTTTTTAGCTCCTCTTCACTTTCTGCCTAAGGGTGGTGTCATCTGCATATCTGAGGTGATTGATATTTCTCCCAGCAATCTTGATTCCAGCTTGTGTTTCTTCCAGTCCAGCATTTCTCATGATGTACTCTGCATATAAGTTAAATAAGCAGGGTGTCAATATACAGCCTTGACGTACTCCTTTTCCTATTTGGAACCAGTCTGTTGTTCCATGTCCTGTTCTAACTCTTGCTTCCTGGCCTGCATACAGATTTCTCAAGAGGCAGGTCAAGTGGTCTGGTATTCCCATCTCTTTCAGAATTTTCCACAGTTTAATGTGATCCACACAGTCAAAGGCTTTGGCATAATCAATAAAGCAGAAATAGATGTTTTTCTGGCACTCTCTTGCTTTTTCGATGATCCGCGGATGTTGGCAATTTGATATCTGGGCCCTCCTCTTTATCTAAAACCAGCCTGAACGTCAGGGAATTCATGGTTCACGTATTGCTGAAGCCTGACTTGGAGAATTTTGAGAATTACTTTACTAGCATGTGAGATGAGTGCAATTGTGCGGTAGTTTGAGCATTCTTTGGCATTGCCTTTCTTTGGGATTGGAATGAAAACTGACCTTTTCCAGTCCTGTGGCAACTGCTGAGTTTTCCAAATTTGCATGCTAGCAAATTATTGCTCAAAATCTGTCAAGCCATACTTTAGCAGTATATGAATTGGGAATTTCCAGATGTACAAGCTGGATTTATAAAAGACAGAAGAACTATAGATAAAATTGCCAACATCTGTTTAATCATAGAAAAAGCAAGAGAATTCCAGAAAAATATCTGTATCTTCTTCATTGATGATAAAGCCTTTGACTGTGTGGATCACAACAAACTGTGTAAAACTCTTAAAGAGATGGGAATACCACACCACATTATCTGCCTCCTGAGAAACCTGTATGAGGTCAAGAAGCCTGTGTGAGGTAAGAACCAGACATGAAACAATGGACTGCTTCCAACCTGGGAAACGAGTACTTCAAGGCTGTTTACTGTCACCTTGCTTTTTAACTCATGCAGAGTATATCACACAAAATGCGAGACTAGATGAAGATCAAGCTGGAATCAAGATTGTGGGAGAAATATCAATAACCTCAAATATACAGATGACACCACCCTTAGGCAGAAATTGAAGAGGAACTAAAGAGCCTCTTAATGAGAGTGAAGAAGCTGACTTAAAACAACATTCAAAATACTGAGATACTGGCATCTGGTCCCATACCTTCTTGGCAAATAGATGCGGAAACAATGGAAAGAGTGACAGAATTTGTTTTCTTGGTTTCACCAATCACTGCAGATGGTGACTGCAGCCATGAAATGAAATTAAAAGGTGTTTGCTTGCTCCTTGGAAGAAAAGCTATGGCAAACCTAGACAGCAAAAGCATAGACTTGCTTTGCTGATAACGCTCCACCTAGTCAAAGCTATGGTTTTTCCAGTGGTTTTGTACAGATGTGAGTTGGACTGTAAAGAAGGCTAGCATTGAAGAATTGATGCTTTCAAACTGTTGTGCTGGGGAAGACTCTTGAGAGTTTCAATATTGAAATCAGCCCTGAATATTTATTGGAAGGACTGGTGTTGAAGCTGAAGCTCCAATACTTTGTGATGCAAAGAACTGACTCATTGGAAAAGACCCTGATGCTGGGAAAGATTGAGGGCAGAAGGAGAAGGGGGTGCCAGAGAATGAGATGGTTGAATGGCATCATTGACTCAATGGACATGAATTTGAGCAAATTCAGTGAGATAGTGAAGAACAGGGAAGCCTGATGTGCAGCAGTCCATGGGGTCACAAAGAGTTGGACATGACTGAATAGTAAATATAAATTACAACTGTTATTATTTAATGTTTGAATGCTAATGAAACATATAAATATCTTTTTTATTTCACAATATAGAAGATAAATGATATACTTCATCCAAAAGAAATAAAATATACCAAAAATTCCTAATTAAATGTCTTCTCAACCATTAGTGAAAATAATTACCGAGCAGGAAAATACACCATCCTTCTCTTTGGACTGGCTTTCACATCCCCAAGAAAAGATTGAAGTCATCCCAGGGTGATCAGCTTCACAGTTTGAGAACTCTGTCCTAGTTAAGTAGAAAATCAGATAATTGCAAGAACAATTTGCTGCCTTCAGGTAATTTAGAAAATAGAAGTGACTGTAAGCTGTATTATTATGTAAAGTAACAAAATATAATTACTGCATAGGAGGTCTTTGTGTTTTGAAGCAGCAATCTTTAGAAATAGAAGGGTGAAGTGAATCATTTTCATTTTGTTTCCTATCTCTGCTCCTTATATCTGTATTTAGCCTCTGATCAAACTAAAGTGGAAAATAATTTTTCTTTTTATAAAGTGTCAGGGGACTTTGTAACAATAAAAATTTGAAGCAATGGATGGACCAGTGTTACAGCTCCATATTATAGCTCTGTTTTATTTAGAAAGCAAAGGAAAATACATCCTCAGGGCATGAGGGTGAGCTGACCCAAAAGACAGGAAGAGGAGAGAAGCCTCAGCTCAATTTTGATTCCTCTTGGCTGTTTTACCTGAAGTCCTCACTGCAATTCTCAGACCTTCCTTTGTTCCATTTTGGTGGACTTTTCCCTTCTTTCTCCTTTAGCCACTGCCATTTTGGACTCCTTTTTCCTATTCTAACTATCTAACATAAAGAAAAACTGGAATCACATTAGAAAACAAACAAAATCAAGACATTGTGGCAGTAAATCCGTATACTAGCAGGAGCATTTCCTATGTTGCTTGTAATGTTGGTGAAAAAACATGATCATAAGTGTAAAGTGATAACAGGAATCTTTTAAAAATAGTTTTTAGCTATTCAGTAACAAACTTGTCGATTACAATGTTCAGCATTCTAACTTCAAAGTATTTTAGGACTGGAGACTTCCAACTTGGCTGTTCTGTTACTTACTTCACTATTCTTCTCATGGNTGATGGTTGGATGGCATCACTGACTCAAGGACATGAGTTTGAGCAAACTCTGGGAGACTGTGGACAGGGAAGCCTGGCAGGCTGCAGTCTGTGGAGTCACGAAGAGTTAGATATGACTTAGCAACTGAACAATAACAACGATAGTACAAATTACCAGGGGGCAAAGCTTAGAAACAAGGTAAATCAGTTTACCAGTCCAATATGTATTAATGCTCTACTATATAACCAGCTGTTTGCTTGGAATTATGAAAATAATAGGACTATTTTCTCAAATTCAAAGAAAAAAAAAGTAATAAGAGATACATGTAAAAGTGGATCAAATATCCTGAAAGCTTATCTTTGAAGTTAAATTTTAAATCTCAAAACTTAAGGTGTAACCTTAAATATTAATAAACACTTATAAAAATCTTCATTTTAAAGAATTGATTCATATTGAATCATTTCAGATAAATATTATCATAGTTAAAGCTTTCTTGTATTTGTAGTTTATCATGTGATTCCAAGTTCTACTGAGACATGATATATGTAAGAAACAAAAGTCCCCTACATATCTNTTATAAAAATCTTCATTTTAAAGAATTGATTCATATTGAATCATTTCAGATAAATATTATCATAGTTAAAGCTTTCTTGTATTTGTAGTTTATCATGTGATTCCAAGTTCTACTGAGACATGATATATGTAAGAAACAAAAGTCCCTTACATATCTTTTAAAAATATATTATAATCAGTAAATAATGTGAGAATACTGTCATCTAATATCAATTTCACATACTGTCCATTAGGCAGTTGTCCTCCTGGAAGAATTTGAGCATGGCTCTATCCTACACTTGAAGTATCTCCCCTATACAATTACACATAAATCACAATTTATTAGGCANTTAAAGCTTTCTTGTATTTGTAGTTTATCATGTGATTCCAAGTTCTACTGAGACATGATATATGTAAGAAACAAAAGTCCCCTACATATCTTTTAAAAATATATTATAATCAGTAAATAATGTGAGAATGCTGTCATCTAATATCAGTTTCACATACTGTCCATTAGGCAGTTGTCCTCCTGGAAGAATTTGAGCATGGCTCTATCCTACACTTGAAGTATCTTCCCTATACAATTACACATAAATCACAATTTACTAGGCAGAAGATCATGGTGTTTAAATAGGCAGGCTGTGCTGTAATCATCTGAGGTGAGATCCTAATTTTATTCTTTTCTTAATCTTCCCTTTTGCCTCAGCTATGGAATTGGAATCACTATAAAACTTTCCCCATAGGCTTATGGTGATGACTAAACAATTAAAGTTTATAGCTTCCATATGTGAGCCTAGAAAGTTCTCAATAAATATTTAAATAATATTATGTGAAGGAGATGAGACTTCTAGTGTAAATACCTTTTAGTCTTAAGACACCCCATGAGTAAAGATTCTCCTTCTAATTGCCATCTGAGGTCTGAAGAATTAGATTGTCATACCTATTCTCTCTTGTTCATTTTATAATCCCGAGACAGCAACATGGTCACTCGAGAATAATTAAAATTTCAAGTTACTTAATCCCATGAGGATAAACATTTTTGTCATCTTTATCTCTTAATTGCTAACAAATGTTCTTGAAAAAAGCACAATATGACACAACTAATTTGCATATACTGAGAAGGTAGCGAGTTTTTAAATTAGTCATTATTTTGAGCAAAACAAATGACTGGCATGGGTTGTGCTTATGTTGTCTACACTAATACATTACAAAATTGTTAAGTTTTGTCAGTGAATCTGTTCATGCCTGTGATCAAAAGCTGTAGCAACTTGTCAGACTACTCTATTTCCACTCCCAAACAATGACTTTAATATCTCCTTTGGAAAGACTAGAGTTAATTAACCTTAAAAGTCAACCAGGATCCTTATTGCTCCATTAAAAGTTTATACGAATCCTTTATCTTATGTTTGTAACTTTTTTAAAAAAAGGATTTTGAAGAAAAGGACATTAATTACTAAACACAACAAAACTCAAAAAAAACAAACTTGTAAAGAAAAAAAACCACTTAATAGAAATGCTTTGTCATGCATTGACTAGCAGTTTTGATAAGGATTACCTATAATGAGAAATTTCTACATAGTCTGAAATTTAAATTTACTTGCTGTTTGATTGCAGCTGTATAAACTCCTCCAGCCCCCCACAACCCCACATCCTGCCATCCACCCCCTGCCTAGAATGCCTATGTTACATTCTGAAAGAGTGTCACTGAAATTATTTACCTTCTACTAATAGACAAACTTAGACTGGGAGTTGGTGATTTTTTTTAGCACAGAAAGTGACCGTGGAAATCTATTTTCTGATTTACACATAATTAATTTACACCTTAATGATGAGTAACACAGTATGGCATCTGCTATTTTCAGCAGTATACTGAATTAGTCTCATGATTATCATTAAATATTTAATAATGCTATATGTTTCTGTCAATAAATAAAAATTTAATCCTGATTCTTAATTTTTACTTTGCAGAGTGGCTACTCACAATACTTCTGTTCTCGAAATTCTGTGTGGGTCAACTTATCAAATATATGCAAATTCAGTTAAGCAACTAGGGGTAGCGAAAAGAAAAGGCAGAGGTTTGTCTTTTTCTAGTAATTTGAAGACTTAACACAGTTTTTGTCAAAATGTATCCTGTGGTCCAATCAACTTGATATAAATGTTATAAATGAACCTTGCCATATTCTTAAAAGTGGGTTTTAGGAGTCTGCGTATTTATACGCACCCATCTTTTGTGTAGGAGGTTTATGGTTAACACTGAAAACAGGATGATATGAAGGGTGATTTGAGCTGGGGAGTGACAGACGGTTTGTATTGTGTGCTGACAACCAAAAGCAGAACGTAATTGTAGAGGCTTGANGCATATACTGAGAAGGTAGCGAGTTTTTAAATTAGTCATTATTTTGAGCAAAACAAATGACTGGCATGGGTTGTGCTTATGTTGTCTACACTAATACATTACAAAATTGTTAAGTTTTGTCAGTGAATCTGTTCATGCCTGTGATCAAAAGCTGTAGCAACTTGTCAGACTACTCTATTTCCACTCCCAAACAATGACTTTAATATCTCCTTTGGAAAGACTAGAGTTAATTAACCTTAAAAGTCAACCAGGATCCTTATTGCTCCATTAAAAGTTTATACGAATCCTTTATCTTATGTTTGTAACTTTTTTAAAAAAAGGATTTTGAAGAAAAGGACATTAATTACTAAACACAACAAAACTCAAAAAAAACAAACTTGTAAAGAAAAAAAACCACTTAATAGAAATGCTTTGTCATGCATTGACTAGCAGTTTTGATAAGGATTACCTATAATGAGAAATTTCTACATAGTCTGAAATTTAAATTTACTTGCTGTTTGATTGCAGCTGTATAAACTCCTCCAGCCCCCCACAACCCCACATCCTGCCATCCACCCCCTGCCTAGAATGCCTATGTTACATTCTGAAAGAGTGTCACTGAAATTATTTACCTTCTACTAATAGACAAACTTAGACTGGGAGTTGGTGATTTTTTTTAGCACAGAAAGTGACCGTGGAAATCTATTTTCTGATTTACACATAATTAATTTACACCTTAATGATGAGTAACACAGTATGGCATCTGCTATTTTCAGCAGTATACTGAATTAGTCTCATGATTATCATTAAATATTTAATAATGCTATATGTTTCTGTCAATAAATAAAAATTTAATCCTGATTCTTAATTTTTACTTTGCAGAGTGGCTACTCACAATACTTCTGTTCTCGAAATTCTGTGTGGGTCAACTTATCAAATATATGCAAATTCAGTTAAGCAACTAGGGGTAGCGAAAAGAAAAGGCAGAGGTTTGTCTTTTTCTAGTAATTTGAAGACTTAACACAGTTTTTGTCAAAATGTATCCTGTGGTCCAATCAACTTGATATAAATGTTATAAATGAACCTTGCCATATTCTTAAAAGTGGGTTTTAGGAGTCTGCGTATTTATACGCACCCATCTTTTGTGTAGGAGGTTTATGGTTAACACTGAAAACAGGATGATATGAAGGGTGATTTGAGCTGGGGAGTGACAGATGGTTTGTATTGTGTGCTGACAACAAAAAGCAGAACGTAATTGTAGAGGCTTGAGACCAAGAGGGGACCACAACTGTCCAAACTGGAGAGGATAGGAAGAGCCAGTATATACTGAACCAGAAGATGAAAACCCAGAGTAGTATCAGTAACTAACAGAAGATAATGTAGGAACATGTTTCAAAAGAAGAGAGTAGATAAAAATAGCTTCTAACAAGGCAGGTTTAAGAGTGATACAACAGCAGAAGCCAGCATTCCAGAACTGTTTTTTTGTTTTTCATTTCCTAGAGTGGCTGGCAATCTTGAACATTCTAATGTTGATTGCCCCCTTCCATCCAAAAGTAATATTCTATGTGAAATTATATAGTTGATTTATCTATAAATCCTAACTGAATAAAACTATTTATTGTACATTATTCTAACTCAAAACAAGGACTGTCTTTATCTTCATTTTTTTTTTCCTCCTTCGTCTTTTACTTTTTCTCCCTCTGGATGATCTTTTCTAATGTCCCTTCCAAATGAGCCCCTGTTAGAACAGTCTGCAGCCACTTCCTGCATTAGTCAAATTTGAAGGAATGATCTTCCACCCAGTCTTCTGTCCAGCTTCCCTCACCCTAGAGACTCCTTTGTACACGACGTGGCATCAGAAGATAGTGATAGACAAAGCCTGGTCCTGGACTGCTGTGATGTTTTCTAAATTAATTTTTATTGAAGTAACAGAGGCATCACTTTGCTGACAAAGATCCATATATTTAAAGCTATGGCTTTTGCAGCAGTCATGTACAGATGTGAGAACTGGTCCATAAAGAAGACTTGAGTGCCAAAGAATTAATGCTTTTGAATTGTGGTGCTGGAGATGACTCTTGAGAGTCTTTTGGACAGCAAGGAGATCAAACCAGTCAATGCTAAAGGAACTTAAACCTGAAAATTTATTGGAAGGACTGATGTTGAAGCTGCAGTACTTTGGGCACTTGATGCAAAGAGCCAGCTCATTGGAAAAGACATGGATGCTGGGCAAGATTGAAGGCAAGAAAAGGGAGCAGCAGAGGATGAAATGGTTAGATAGCATCACTGACTCAATGTACATGAATCTGAGCAAACACTGGAAGACAGTGGAGGACCCAGGAGCCTAAAGTGCCGTGTCCATGGGGTCACAAAGAGTTGGACATAACTGAGCGACTGAACAGCAACAATAAAAATGGTTTGCAATATTGTGTTAGTTTCTGTTGTGCAGCAAAGTGAATCAGTTACATGTATACACGTGTCCCCTCTTTTGTAGATTTGCTTCTCATTTAGGCTACCACAGAGCACTGAGTAGAGTTCCCTTTGCTACACGGTAGGGGCTCAATAATTATCCCTTTTATACATAGTAGTGTATATATGTCAATCCCAATCTTCCAATTCATCACACCATTTCCCTCCTTGGTAACCACAAGTTTGTTCTCTACATCTGTGATTCTATTTCTGCTTTGCAAGTGAATAAAGAAGATCAGTACATATATACACAATGGAATGTTACTCAGCCATAAAAAAGAACTAAATAGTGCCATTAAGATGGACCTAGAGATTTTCATTTAGAGTGAAGTAAGTCAGAAAGAGAAAAACAAATATCATATGATGTCACTTATATGTGGAATCTAGAAAAATGGTGCAGATGAACTTATTTGTGATAAGGTTTGGGTCATCTGCCTCAGGGAACATGAACCTCTTTCTGACTC
>SJYW01013932.1:34499-45873 GCA_006410735.1 Raphicerus campestris | reverse complement strand
ATCTTCATTTTAAAGAATTGATTCATATTGAATCATTTCAGATAAATATTATCATAGTTAAAGCTTTCTTGTATTTGTAGTTTATCATGTGATTCCAAGTTCTACTGAGACATGATATATGTAAGAAACAAAAGTCCCCTACATATCTTTTAAAAATATATTATAATCAGTAAATAATGTGAGAATGCTGTCATCTAATATCAGTTTCACATACTGTCCATTAGGCAGTTGTCCTCCTGGAAGAATTTGAGCATGGCTCTATCCTACACTTGAAGTATCTTCCCTATACAATTACACATAAATCACAATTTACTAGGCAGAAGATCATGGTGTTTAAATAGGCAGGCTGTGCTGTAATCATCTGAGGTGAGATCCTAATTTTATTCTCTTCTTAATCTTCCCTTTTGCCTCAGCTATGGAATTGGAATCACTATAAAACTTTCCCCATAGGCTTATGGTGATGACTAAACAATTAAAGTTTATAGCTTCCATATGTGAGCCTAGAAAGTTCTCAATAAATATTTAAATAATATTATGTGAAGGAGATGAGACTTCTAGTGTAAATACCTTTTAGTCTTAAGACACCCCATGAGTAAAGATTCTCCTTCTAATTGCCATCTGAGGTCTGAAGAATTAGATTGTCATACCTATTCTCTCTTGTTCATTTTATAATCCCGAGACAGCAACATGGTCACTCGAGAATAATTAAAATTTCAAGTTACTTAATCCCATGAGGATAAACATTTTTGTCATCTTTATCTCTTAATTGCTAACAAATGTTCTTGAAAAAAGCACAATATGACACAACTAATTTGCATATACTGAGAAGGTAGCGAGTTTTTAAATTAGTCATTATTTTGAGCAAAACAAATGACTGGCATGGGTTGTGCTTATGTTGTCTACACTAATACATTACAAAATTGTTAAGTTTTGTCAGTGAATCTGTTCATGCCTGTGATCAAAAGCTGTAGCAACTTGTCAGACTACTCTATTTCCACTCCCAAACAATGACTTTAATATCTCCTTTGGAAAGACTAGAGTTAATTAACCTTAAAAGTCAACCAGGATCCTTATTGCTCCATTAAAAGTTTATACGAATCCTTTATCTTATGTTTGTAACTTTTTTAAAAAAAGGATTTTGAAGAAAAGGACATTAATTACTAAACACAACAAAACTCAAAAAAAACAAACTTGTAAAGAAAAAAAACCACTTAATAGAAATGCTTTGTCATGCATTGACTAGCAGTTTTGATAAGGATTACCTATAATGAGAAATTTCTACATAGTCTGAAATTTAAATTTACTTGCTGTTTGATTGCAGCTGTATAAACTCCTCCAGCCCCCCACAACCCCACATCCTGCCATCCACCCCCTGCCTAGAATGCCTATGTTACATTCTGAAAGAGTGTCACTGAAATTATTTACCTTCTACTAATAGACAAACTTAGACTGGGAGTTGGTGATTTTTTTTAGCACAGAAAGTGACCGTGGAAATCTATTTTCTGATTTACACATAATTAATTTACACCTTAATGATGAGTAACACAGTATGGCATCTGCTATTTTCAGCAGTATACTGAATTAGTCTCATGATTATCATTAAATATTTAATAATGCTATATGTTTCTGTCAATAAATAAAAATTTAATCCTGATTCTTAATTTTTACTTTGCAGAGTGGCTACTCACAATACTTCTGTTCTCGAAATTCTGTGTGGGTCAACTTATCAAATATATGCAAATTCAGTTAAGCAACTAGGGGTAGCGAAAAGAAAAGGCAGAGGTTTGTCTTTTTCTAGTAATTTGAAGACTTAACACAGTTTTTGTCAAAATGTATCCTGTGGTCCAATCAACTTGGTATAAATGTTATAAATGAACCTTGCCATATTCTTAAAAGTGGGTTTTAGGAGTCTGCGTATTTATACGCACCCATCTTTTGTGTAGGAGGTTTATGGTTAACACTGAAAACAGGATGATATGAAGGGTGATTTGAGCTGGGGAGTGACAGATGGTTTGTATTGTGTGCTGACAACAAAAAGCAGAACGTAATTGTAGAGGCTTGAGACCAAGAGGGGACCACAACTGTCCAAACTGGAGAGGATAGGAAGAGCCAGTATATACTGAACCAGAAGATGAAAACCCGGAGTAGTATCAGTAACTAACAGAAGATAATGTAGGAACATGTTTCAAAAGAAGAGAGTAGATGAAAATAGCTTCTGACAAGACAGGTTTAAGAGTGATACAACAGCACAAGCCAGCATTCCAGAACTGTTTTTTTGTTTTTCACTTCCTAGAGTGGCTGGCAATCTTGAACATTCTAATATTGATTGCCCCCTTCCATCCAAAAGTAATATTCTATGTAAAATTATATAGTTGATTTATCTATAAATCCTAACTGAATAAAACTATTTATTGTACATTATTCTAACTCAGAACAAGGACTGTCTTTATCTTCATTTTTTTTCCTCCTTCCTCTTTTATTTTTCTCCCTCTGGATGATCTTTTCTAATGTCCCTTCCAAATGAGCCCCTGTTAGAACAGTCTGCAGCCACCTCCTGCATTAGTCAAATTTGAAGGAATGATCTTCCACCCAGTCTTCTGTCCAGCTTCCCTCACCCTAGAGACTCCTTTGTACACGACGTGGCATCAGAAGATAGTGATAGACAGAGCCTGGTCCTGGACTGCTGTGATGTTTTCTAAATTAATTTTTATTGAAGTAACAGAGGCATCACTTTGCTGACAAAGATCCATATATTTAAAGCTATGGCTTTTGCAGCAGTCATGTACAGATGTGAGAACTGGTCCATAAAGAAGACTTGAGTGCCAAAGAATTAATGCTTTTGAATTGTGGTGCTGGAGATGACTCTTGAGAGTCTTTTGGACAGCAAGGAGATCAAACCAGTCAATGCTAAAGGAACTTAAACCTGAAAATTTATTGGAAGGACTGATGTTGAAGCTGCAGTACTTTGGGCACTTGATGCAAAGAGCCAGCTCATTGGAAAAGACATGGATGCTGGGCAAGATTGAAGGCAAGAAAAGGGAGCAGCAGAGGATGAAATGGTTAGATAGCATCACTGACTCAATGTACATGAATCTGAGCAAACACTGGAAGACAGTGGAGGACCCAGGAGCCTAAAGTGCCGTGTCCATGGGGTCACAAAGAGTTGGACATAACTGAGCGACTGAACAGCAACAATAAAAATGGTTTGCAATATTGTGTTAGTTTCTGTTGTGCAGCAAAGTGAATCAGTTACATGTATACACGTGTCCCCTCTTTTGTAGATTTGCTTCTCATTTAGGCTACCACAGAGCACTGAGTAGAGTTCCCTTTGCTACACGGTAGGGGCTCAATAATTATCCCTTTTATACATAGTAGTGTATATATGTCAATCCCAATCTTCCAATTCATCACACCATTTCCCTCCTTGGTAACCACAAGTTTGTTCTCTACATCTGTGATTCTATTTCTGCTTTGCAAGTGAATAAAGAAGATCAGTACATATATACACAATGGAATGTTACTCAGCCATAAAAAGGAACTAAATAGTGCCATTAAGATGGACCTAGAGATTTTCATTTAGAGTGAAGTAAGTCAGAAAGAGAAAAACAAATATCATATGATGTCACTTATATGTGGAATCTAGAAAAATGGTGCAGATGAACTTATTTGTGATAAGGTTTGGATCATCTGCCTCAGGGAACATNTGTGATTCTATTTCTGCTTTGCAAGTGAATAAAGAAGATCAGTACATATATACACAATGGAATGTTACTCAGCCATAAAAAAGAACTAAATAGTGCCATTAAGATGGACCTAGAGATTTTCATTTAGAGTGAAGTAAGTCAGAAAGAAAAACAAATATCATATGATGTCACTTATATGTGGAATCTAGAAAAATGGTGCAGATGAACTTATTTGAGATAAGGTTTGGGTCATCTGCCTCAGGGAACATGAACCTCTTTCTGACTCTCACTAGAACACTAAGTTCTTGTTCTGTGTTCATGGAGTAGATGTTGGCCCAGGTCTAGCTCACTGACAAGTACAGTACAATGTCACCTGTGATACAGTGTCTCTGAAACAAATCTGAACAAGATATGACATTTCCTCCAGAGACACATTACTTTCACATTAGTGATTTATTCTTTAGACTAGTCTGTACCACAGCCCCTGAAAGTACGGTTACCAAGTGAGTTATTTCCCTTTGAGTTCTTCTGAAGAGTCCCATTCAGATACCTGAATACAATGAAAACATGTTTTGAAACCCATTCTAGAGTGAAAAGCAGAGTGAAGTCAGGTTGATCTAGACACAAAATGAATTTGATTACTGAAATGTCAGAATAATTCTCATTATGTCTTTCTCCCTATTGTTGTCTTCAGAACAGATTACTCAGGGTATTGTACTAGGGTGTTCACTCTTCCACTGCAGTACACGTTTGCTGATTCCCCTGATGGTGAGTAGCCCTAAATTCTCTGTAGTCATGTTTTATGTGAACTGATATGAATCCAGGATATAAGCAAAGTGAGACTCAAACCTGTAATGAGGTCAAAAAGAAAAGCAATTGTTCTCAGTTTGAGTAGCTATTGTTTTTGTTTTATCTTTGTCGAATAACTAAATTAAGAATTTGAGTCATATTATGAAGCATTAGCAGTGAAAATCTGTAACTGATCTAAAGACATTACAAATTGATTTAGATGAGCCAGGCCCAGCTCTAATGACCAGCACACATGATATGCTGAAAGTGTGTAATGACCCACGCACAGATGCCGCAGAAGAGGAATTTGATAAAATGGGTATTGGCTTTTATTAGATCTCACATGGTCAGATAGCATTTATCTGATGTGAAGAATGAACCTAGTGAATTATCAAACAGATACTTTTTTTTCTCTTTGCATGTGGTAAGTCTCTTTGGATTTATAATAACTCATCGGAAAACACAGCAATCTCTAAAATTTTGCTGCAAGGTGAGAAAATACCAAGCATAGACAAGTTATTAAAAAAGAGAGGATATATCACATTGAACTCTAAACACTTATTCTTAACACATGATGCCTCATACAGCAGCAAATAAGATGACAGATGTGTATGATTTATAAAACACTTTCTTGTTTAGAAAAGCAAAGTGATAAAATTGAGTTGACGGATATAGTAGCTGTGAGACAAAATCATTCTTTGTCTATGTAAGCTGTATGTAATAAAATCTCTAAAGTAATGTTCTCCATTTCTTAAATTCAGTTGCTGGTGCCATTTATATTTTTTCAGTCACCTGGCAAGTAAATCTTCTATCAGTACTCTGAAAATCTAAATCATTACTGTTGATGTTCAGGAAATTGAGAAGTATGGTTGCTAACTCAAAGATTTCAACTGTTTTGTGTGTTTGTGTGTGTGTTTATGTGTGAAGAAAAGGGGAGTGTTGTGGTGGGTAGAAAAATGTCCCTCTAAAGATGTTCATATTCTAATCCTGGATTCTGTTAATATATTATTGCCTGGCAAGAGGGACTTTACAGATAGGATTAAGTTAAGGATCTTGATATGGATATATTTTTCTCAGGGGACCCAATATAGTTGCATGAGACCTTAGAAAAGGATGCAGAAGAGGCAGAATCATTGAAGGAGACATGATGCAGAAGCATAAGTCAGCATGATTTGTTTGCTGATTTTTATTGAAGATAGAAGGGGGCCACGAACCAGAGAATGGAGGCAGCCTCCAGAAACTAGGAAAGGCAGGGATACTTTTTCTCCCTTAGAGCCCCCAGAAGGAATTCAGCCCTGCTAACACCTTGAATCCATCTGATATGATGGATTCAAAACTTATTTCAGACTTTTAAAATGGGAAATTATATGTTTGCACTCTTTTAAGTTACTAACTTGTTGGTAATTTGTTTCAACAGCAATAAGACTAATGTAGTCTGTTGCCTCATGGACACTGTTGGACACTGTTTAAAAAATATCCCTTATCTTTGTCATAATTTTCCTGAAATGCCTTCAAGTGTATGAAGAATTAAACATTATATTCCATTTTTGATGTATCAAGTCAACGCTCAGGCAGTGTTTCCATGACCCATAATGTGACGCTCAGTGACTGATCAACGTTGCTGGAAGATGCCTGTTTTGGTTGTTGAATATTTTTATTTCTATAGTAAAACCACATCCTTTGTGGTCAGCAATTAGCCTTAGCGACATACTGATAGCATTCCCCAAATTCAACAATCCAGAAGCAAAATAAAATCTTGTTTCAGGTGGATTCATGTTCTCTGAAAAACAAGCAAGCAGTTTTTACCTATTTGAAAAACATTTCAACTTAAAAAGTATTTTTACAAACACAACAAAGTATAACTATCTGTATTTTCTGTGAGTTAGCTAAACAGTAGATTATAATTAGTGAGTGGAAATAAAATATTGTTTTTCTAAATGATTTTATAAGCTTTACAGTGGCAATAGCAATGGAATACTTTTAAAAAGAATTAGATGAGTGTTTCCCAAAGAATATAAGAGAAACTAGTCCTAGGGAGTTCAGTTTAAAATAAAAGATGTGGCTTTACATTTCATAATGATGCTAGCTTTACCCTCTTTGACTTTTATAGCAGCATATTATGAAAGCATGTCAAAAAGAATCATATTCAAATTTAACTAAGGTTTTCTATGGTTATCTATGAGACTTTTAGATTTATTAACTATAAAGAAAATTGAGCTAAATAAAGATAATATAAAGATTTTTATAAAGATTTAGATTGTTTAGCCACAAAGAAAAAAATTTACATTGTTGGTAAATAATGTATTGATCGATTTTGAATTCAGGAGATCCTCTTAAAATTATTGTGATAAGTCATAATAATTTCCATTAGTTCTTCCCTTGAGATAATCTCCTTATCCCCATTTTACGGGCAAAAAAACAGGCTATGTGGGTTGTGTTACCTGACTTTGATTATCTTACTGGTAGAAAAAGAATCAATAGGAATACAATTAATCTATGCTCTGTGTGCTATGATATCTTGCTTTTTTTTTTGGCATTTTGAAATATTTACTGTCTTCCTACAATTTGAATCATATGAATGCGGGACTTTCATTTTATCTTGACATAAAGAAAGTTTCAGGGAGACCAGAGGACAAACATTTTGTGCTTCTGGTGGTTTATTTGCCCCCTATATTTCTCTAAAATAGTACTTCCCATGCTATAGAAAATGTGATGAATGTATGTTGACAGAAAATAAATAGCATATTGAGTAGTAATAATTCATAGAGTCTTAAAAATAGACAATCTGATAACATTCTATGTGTACTGCAGAACTGAATTAGCCCCCTTTTGATACAACTTCAGTGACTTTTAATTCAGTCTTTTAGAATCAAAATCAGTTCTATCATTGTTGTTCAGTCGTTAGTTCAGTTCAGTTGCTCAGTCGTGTCCAGCTTTTTGCGACACCATGGACTACAGCATGCCAGGCTACCCTGACCATTACCAACTCCTGGAGCTTGCTCAAACTCACGTCCATTGAGTCAGTGATGCCATCCAACCATCTCATCCTCTGTCGTCCCCTTCTCCTCCTGCCTTCAAACTCTACCAACATCACAGTCTTTTCCAGTGAATCAGTTCTTTGTATCAGGTGGTCAAAGTATTGGAGCTTCATCTTCAGCATCAGTCTTTCCAATGAATAATCAAGACTAATTTTTTTGTTTGTTTGTTTTAAATTGACTGGTTTGATCTCCTTGTAGTTCAAGGGACTCTTAAGAGTCTTCTCTAACATCATAGTCCAAAAGTCTTTGGCGTTCAGTTTTCTTTATAGTCCAATTCTCACATTCATAGATGACTACTGGAAAAACCAGAGTTTTGAATAGATGGGCCTTTGTTGGCAAAATAACGTCTTACTGTTAACATGCTGTCTAGGTTGGTCATAGCTTTTATTCCAAGGAGCAAGTGTCTTTTAATTTCATGGCTTCAGTAAGCATCTGCAGTGATTTTGGAACCCAAGAAAATAAAGTCTTTTGCCATTGTTTCCCCATCTATTTGCCATAAAGTAATGGGACCGGATGATGCCATGATCTTAGTTATTTGAATGCTGAGTTTTAAGTCAGCTTTTTCACTCTCCTCTTTCACTTTCATCAAGAGGCTCCTCAGTTCCTCATTGCTTTCTGCCCTAAGGGCGGTGTCATTTACATATCTGAGGTTATTGGTATTCCTCCTGGCAGTCTTGGTTCTAGCCTGTGCTTCATCCAGCCTGGCATTTCTCATGATGTACTCTGCATTTAAGTTAAATAAGCAGGGTGACAATATACAGCCTTGATGTACTCCTTTACCTATTTGGAACCATCTGTTCCATCTCTGGTTTTAACTGTTGCTTCTTGACCTGCATACAGATGTCTCAGAAGTCAGGTCAGGTGATCTGGTATTCCCATCTCTTGCAAAATTTTCCACAGTTTGTTGTGTTCAGAGGCCTTGGCATAGTCAATAAAGTAGAAGTAGATGTCTTTCTGAAATTCTCTTGCTTTTTCTATGATCAGCCATTGTTGGCAATTTGATCTCTAGTTCCTCTGCCTTTTCGAAATCCAGCTTGAACATCAGGAAGTTCTCAGATCACCTTCTGTTTGAAGCCTCGCTTGGAGAATTTTGAGCATTACTTTGCTAACATGTGAGATGAGTGCAATTGTGCAGTAGTTTGAGCATTCTTTGGCATTGCCTTTCTTTGGGATTGGAATGAAAACAGACATTTTCCAGTCCTGTGGCCACTGCTGAGTCTTCCAAATTTGCTGGCATATTGAGTGCTGCACTTTCACAGCATCATCTTTCAGGATTTGAAATAGCTCAACTGGAATTTGATCACCTCCACTAACTTTGTTTGTAGTGATACTTTCTAAGGCCACTTGACTTTGGACTCTAGGATGTCTGGATAACCACCACTGTGTATTCTTGCCACCTCTTCTTAATATCTTCTGCTTCTGTTAGCTCTGCACCATTTCTGTCCTTTATTGCACCCATCTTTGCATAAAATGTTCAACTGTTTGTGACCCTCTGGACTGTTTGTGACCCTCTGGACTGTAGCATGCCAGGCTTCCCTGTCCTTCACTATCTCCCACAGTTTGCTCATTTCATCCAACCATCTCATCCTCTGTGAGCCCCTTCTCTTCCTGTCCTCAATCTTTACCAGCCTCAGTGTCTTTTTCCAATGAATCAGCTCTTCCCATTAGATGGCCAAAGTATTAGAGCTTCAGCATCATTCCTTCTATTAATAATGAATGTTTGGGTTGATTTCTTTTCAGATTGACTGTTTTGATCTCCTTTCTGTGCAAGGGACTCTCAAGGATCTTCTCTAGCATCACAATTTGGAAGCATCAATTATTTGACGCTTAGCGTTCTTTATTGTCCAACTCTCACATCGTTACATGACTACTGGAAAAACCTTAGCTTTGATTATACGCACCTTTGTTGGCAAAGTGATGTCTCTGCTTTTTAATATGCTATCTAGGTGGTAAGACAGTAAAGAATTTGCCTGTAATGTGGGATATTTGGGTTCAATTTCTGGGTCTTCCCAGGAAGATCCCCCTGGGAAATGGCAACCCACTGCAGTGTTCTTGCCTGGAGATTTGCATGGACAAAGGAGCCTGGTGGCCTACAGTCCCTAGCATCTCACAGAGTCAGAGGTGACTGAGTGACTGACACTTTCCACTGGTTTGTCATAATTTTTTTGCAAGGGAAAAGTGTCTTTTAATTTCATTTTTGCAGTCACTGTCTTCAGTGTTTTTGAACTCCAATAAAATAAATAAAATAGTAAGGAGAGATAAGAAAGCCTTCTTACCTGAACAATACAGATAAATAGAGGAAAATAATAGAAGGGAAAGACTAGAGATTTCTTCAAGAAAACTAGAGATACTAAGGGAACATTTCATGCAAAGATGGGCACAATAAAGGACCAAAATGGCAAGGACTTAACAGAAGCAGAAGAGATTAAGAGGAGGTGGCAAGAATACACAGAACTACACAAAAAAAGACTTAATGACCTAGATAACCACCATGGTGTGGTCATTCACCTAGACCGAGACATCCTGGAGTGTGATGTCGAATGACCTTAGAAAGTTTAACTATAAACAAAGTTAATGGAGGTGATGAGATTCCAGCTGAGCTATTTAAATTCCTAAAACATGATGCTGTTAAAGTCCTGCACTCATTATGCCAGAAAATTTGGAGAACTCAGCAATGGCCAAAGGACTGGAAAATGTCAGTTTTCAATTCAAGCCCAAAGAAAGGCTTTGCCAAAGAATGTTCAAACTACTGTGCACTCTTTTCATATACTCAGAAGGAATACTCAAAATTCTTCAGGCTAGGCCTCAACAGGAGAAGGCAATAGCACCCGACTCCAGTACTCTTGTCTGGAAAATCCCATGGACAGAAGAGCCTGGTAGGTTGCAGTCCATGAGGTCGCTAATAGTCAGACACGACTGAGCAACTTCACTTTCACTTTTCACTTTCATGCATTGGAGAAGCAAATCGCAATCCATTCCAGTGTTCTTGCCTGGAGAATCCCAGCGACAGGAAAGCCTGGTGGGCTGCCATCTATGGAGTCGCACTGAGTCGGACATGACCGAAGCGACTTAGTAGTAGTAGTAATAGGTATCAACAAGACATGAATAAAGAATTTCCAGATGTACAAGCTGGATTTAGAAAAGGCAGAGGAACCAAAAGTCAAATTGCCAACATCCACTGGATCATAGAAGTAGAATTTCATAAAGATATCTATTTCTGCTTTATTGACTATGCCGAAGACTTTGACTGTGTTGATCACAACAAACTGTGGAAGATTCTTAAAGAGATGAGAATACGAGCCCTCCTTGAGAAACCTGCCCCCTGTGAAACCTGTATGCAAGTCAAGAAGAAACAATTAAAACTGGACATGGAACATCGAACTGGTTCAAAATTGAGAAAGGAGTACATCAAAGCTGTGTATTGTCACCCTGCTTATTTAACTTGTATTCAGAGTACATCACTGGAAAAGCTGGACTGGATGGCTCACAAACTGGAATAAAGATTACCAGGAGAAATATCAGCGACTTCAGATACGCAGATGATACCAACCTAATGGCAGAAAGTGAAGAGGAACTAAAGAGTCTGTTGATGAAGATGAAAAAGGAGAGTGAAAAGGCTGGCTTAAAACTCAGCATTCAAAAAACAAACATTCATTGCATCCAGTCCCCACACTTCATGGCAAAGAGATGGGGAAAAAATGGAAATAGTAGTGAATTTCATGTTCTTGGGCTCCAAAATCAAAAAGAAAATTATATTATTAGCAACTTTTTATTTCACAAATGTTAATGTTTAATTACTCAGGGAGGATAGATCAGTTCAGTTCAGTCACTCAGTCATGTCTGACTCTTTGTAACCCCATGAAT